>JARFXV010000913.1:207500-450000 GCA_031761425.1 Cosmopolites sordidus
ACTTAACATACCTCTCTCTAACAGCCGCAAAGAGTAACAATGGACTATTATTGTCTGGTTCTTGTTCAAAATAGATTATCAGAGATGCCACGAACTCTTGACAACGACTATTTAAACGATTTGGCAATTTACAGGCGCGACTTAAGTTCTTAAAGAAACTGTTTTCGATTACAAGGTAAAAATTAATGTAGACGTTTAGATACAAATGGAATAACCTCCAAACGTGTCAATAAATATCAAGACAAATTTTAAACCCGACAACGCCGTATATGCTGCCGACCGAACACACCCGCTATATTTGAAATTTATTGAATACATTCCATTTGATTCTTTTATTATTTAATTTTTGTAGTGGCATTTCTACTGTTTTTTAATAGCGTCATTGATGACGTGCATCGGTTTTAGTATATATATATATATATATATATATATATATATATATATATATATATATATATATATATATATATATATATATATATATATACTAAAACCGAAAGGCAATACACTTACACGCATTAAAGCCGAGATAAATATTATTTACTGGTTTCCAGTTTTTGGCCATCCCTAACGTTCATCGTCAAGCTGCTACGACTACGTTTAAATTCAACTGCGGAAAATTTCACGGTGGCAAATAGTAGTGGTGTTCCCCATAAACAGCATTTATCTGGTCTTTAATTTGCGCAGACGTATGGCCTTCAAATGCAAGATTTTAATGACGGCTCGATATACGATTGTTTCCATCTTTACAAAACTTACAGTTAAACAACAAGTAAACATCTAATATGACTGAAATTTTCAAGGTTATATTTCAACGCATACGCAATTATATTACCAAAATATTTTTGATGAGTAACGTCATCTTCATGTTGAGACTGGAAACTTTTTAGACCTCGCCTCGTATGCTCAAAAATACAACATTAATCCAATAAAATATAGTTGTCACTATGTTACCTTTTTTGGTTCAAAGAATAAATATGAATTTAAATCAGTTCGAAGCGTAATAAGTTTTCGGAGAAGAGTTTACCATTTACCAAACACAAATCGAATAAGAAATATATCTAAATGACTTGGCGTATTTACTTATGTTCGCTGTTCAGAGTATAAGTCGATGTTTGCGACAATAAATATCCGTTACAACGCGAGAATTTCAAGTGGCCGAATAAGAAAAGATGGCTACAAATCGGAATTCTAGGAAATAGTGGAAACTCGTCCCGAAATTGATAGAGGTCGTTGGTATGCGACGCTTGCCTCCTGACTGTTGATATTAGGAAACCTTATAATGTAGCTTGTTTCGTGTTTTATCGTAACGTAATAAAACTTGTCCGGACTCAATAACTATATTCGTAAAGTTGCTATTTTTATTGATCAAAAAGAAATACTAGGTAGTGGGGGTTTTGAATAAAAAATAATTATCGATTTTTTTACTTTATTTTAAAACTTTGTCATAAATATTATTAATAATCGATGCAAAAAACTTGTTACAAATACATTATAAATGAATTAAAATGTATATATTTTTTAAATCACGTGACTACGAACGCGCCGCGATTGGCTGCTATGTTTGTGACGTCAGAATACTAAAGCATTTTCAAGTCAGTACTGTCAACGGCTTCTATTCGTATATAAACTGTCAAAATTATTGTTGGTTAAGTGTAAAATAAAATATTGTTGATTACTAATTTAGTTAAATAATGAGTAATGAGTAAATTACGGTAACAAGGCTATAGGTTTTATTCACTTAACCGCAAAAATGGTATTTGCTCTGTAAAAGGACATGTATGTCCAAAACATAAAGTTCGGAGTAAAGCTTTTAACAGTTACCTTGATTATAAATGAAAAATTAAGAAAAGTTCAAGACACTCAATGTCACAATGGTGCAGCTTCAGCAGATAATAAATACCCAAACAAAAAATTATATAATGTTATAAATAGTAATCTTTTGTATATATTTATAGTATTGGTAATATTGGTTTTCAAAAATAATGAAAAATATAAAATATTGAATAACCAAAAGATATTTTCTTGTTTTGTAATTATTTTCTAAGCGAAAAAACAATATAAATCATAATTATAAAAATAAAATACATACATACATACTCTTTAAATCGCTAATTTTATTTCAATAAAAAATACACTGTTAAATTTACATAATAAAGCTTCCCTCAACTAGGATAATATATTACAATAGATTATAATATGTAAACTACATTAATAATCTTTTCAGAACAGAAAAAATCACTACCCAAAATTATATTCATATTTGTTTGATTACTTTCATTGCAGTTTGCAATACTTTTAAAACCACACCGATTCTAGAAGCCATCACACTAAACTCTATTAACAATATTTAAAAAAAACTCCACCCATACTACATTATTGCTTTGGTTAAGGTTTTCAATATTTTTAAAAAGATGTCGATTTTTCGTCTTACATGTTTTACAAACCACCACACTAAACTCCATATCTTATGTAAAGATATATGAGTATAATGTCGAATACAGCACCGAAAGCCTAAATAATAATTAAAAGCAAGTATATTTTTATATCGATAGCTAACCAACAAATGCAATCAAAAATATAAGTTAAACCTATAGAACAATGACTAAGATCGATAAATTGTTTTATTTACCCGAGACTCCAATTCTTTCCGAACGTCTTTTCAGAAAGGGTGCGAAAGAAAATTTCGGTATAACTTCCGAATTGCTACGAGCCGAACCGATATTGGCGATATTGGCCCTCGGCACAATTGTAAGGTCATAATGATTAGGGTTTTGTTCGGGAATTGTCAGCGTGTCATCGGTACTAAGTTTAAAAATGTATTCTCAATTTGATATAACTTTTTAATTATAAGAAAAAAATTAAAATATAATATTATAAAACTTATAAACGATCTTTCCATTTATGACAAAAAAAAATGTTCAAAAGCCCAATTCATAACAATCCGAAAAAAGAAAGTTCGTTATTTAATGTCCTATTTCATTGTATATAAGATAACTCAGTAGTTAATGTAGTATTACGTTTACGTCGACACAAATTCAAGTCCATCTTACGATTTGAATGTTTCTATATAAAAAGATTTCGAATAAGAGCGTCAGAACTTTGAAACGTAACAGCAGCAACACTGTTTGAAATGTAAATATCACTTATAGACTGTTGTGTTTAGTATATTGTATCAACTCACCACGGAAATATACACGAAACACGAACTAGACTCTAGAGCAATTGTAAGACACCTCCAGATTAGGAAAGAAATACAGTTTTCCAACAAAGCGCACTTCTGGCTTAATAGGTTTATGAACAAAATTAACTGTAATATTTGGGCCGATGAAAATCTTCAAGTATTTCAGGAGTTACCTCGTCATCTTCGGTTTTTAGGCTGAAGGAGTGATAAGATCTTACTTTGACAATGATGGATATCGCATTAATGTTAATAGAGAACTCTCTAGGAATATGCTAATAGAATATATTTAGCCTGAACTGATAAATGTGGATATAAACAATGTTTCCTTTCAACAAAGTGATAATCAACACTATTAAGTTCACTCTACCTCGGTCGGAATAATACTCCAACCACAAAGTGCAGCGTTCACAAATTATCGGCCGCTACCGGTAATATTGTTTTGCGCGGGTCTTACTTCAAAGCGCACCTGAATACTCCGGGACGAATGTCGAGGCAGTAGAACATTCCGCCTCGTGCTGAACACATGTCTCCGCGCCGACAGCCATCTATGTTGACGTCGCTGATAGTCCTTATTGAGTAATTACTCACTTACTTACTTTCATTTGAGGTATTTTGATTAGCTGGCCAAACCCTACACAAGCTTTTTCTTTTTGCATTTTTAGAGAGATTTTTGGAGCTCGGTCGTTTTAGACTCCGGTCATTTTAGAGCCCAGTCATCTTGGGACACGGCCATTTTGGAACCTAGATTGTTTAACTACTTAACTAACCTTAAGATTTGTTTTGTTTATCTCTTATGCTTCCGGAGAACTGGGTGGCGCCCTATTGCCCACTCTCTCCTTCCGGCTCGCTGTAACTTTAGTAACCTTTAAGATAAAAAAGATTACGTTTTACGAGAACCACGAAAACAGACAAGATATGAAAGAAGGGCTGATAAAATTGGAAGGGCTAAGAGTAAGCGATAAAGCAGTTAAAAACGGAAAAGCACCTGGAATGGACAAAATTAAGCAGTAATGGTGAAGAACATGAGAGAAGGCGGATTACAGATGGTTCCTACAAAGTCTGGAAAGAAGAAAAAATACCGGAAGATTCGGAAGTTGACTTGATAATGTCTATATTTAAAAATAAATACAACAAAGACTGGAGAAACTACAGATAATCCATAACACTTTTAATACCAGCTATTCACTTAAATCTGAATTAAGAAAGAAGAAAAGATCTCAACTAAAATCGAACCTGTCTGTCCAACAATCGGTTTTCACTAGGCCTGTGGTAAAATCTAAAAATGCCCCTATTACTTCTTAGAAAATTTCTCATAGGGTCGCAAAGAAGAAAAAGCCTTTCCAGGTTGGTGAGTTGTTAAAAGAAGCATTTCTAACTGGCGCCGATTGCTTATTTTAGGGATTTTCCAATAAACGTGAGATTATGTCAGCAATACAAGACTTCCAGTTGTCAGATAACACCGTTACCAGAAGAATGCATGATATTTCAAAGGATATGCAAACTCAGTTAAAGAATGATTTGGAAATATGTGTACTGGTCTCACTACAATTTAACGAGTCTATAGACATAACAGACACAGCATAGTTAGCAGTCATGATGAAATTTTCTAAACTTTACGTCGTATCACTGTATTATCTACCAGGAAGTTTTGTTAAAACTGACATGTCCAAAGGGTTACTCTCTACTCTAAAGGTACTACTCTTTGGACATGTCATAAAAACAGTCACAAAAATAGTCAATTCTATTCGAGCAGCCCCTTTGTAAATCACTTTTTCAAAGCCCTATTAAAACATTCTTAAGAACTTGATCTTATTTTTCATAGTGAAGTACGTGGGTTAAGTAAGGACAAAACACTTTGCCAATTTAAATGAAAAAATAAAAAATTATATAAATCGCAAATATTAACATTTTTTTGAATTAATGGACTCTTGGTGGCTGGTGGATTTGGATTTCATCACGGATATAATGGAACAGTTGAATCATTTAAACTTGGAGCTGCAGGGGAAAAACTTACATATAGCTACAATGATAGGGTCTGTAAACTCATTTAAAGCCAAAGTGGTTTTGTGGATATCATATCTGCAGATGAAGTAATTTGTACATTTTCCAAATATGAAAAAAACATTTAGACGACGATGAAATTGACTTGTCATCATTTGTTGTCAGCCTTCAATTATTTCAAACCCAGTTTAAACAGCGATTTCAACAGTTAATATCACCGAGCCAATGGTCACCTTTTTTGTCAATCCTTTTACTTGCCAAGTAAATGTAATCGAAATAGCTGCACACATTCCAGAGCTTGTTCAAGTATGGGCAGAAGAACTGGAGCTAGAAATATTGGATCTTCAGAACGGCACTGTCCTAAAATCCAATGTATCAGATGAGAACTTCTGGAATATAGTTGACAGAAATCAATGTCCATTCTGACACAGCATCACACAAAAGAACATCACACTAAAAGAGCATCACAGAAAGAAAATCGTCTTTCGGTTCCGCATAATTGTATGAATCATTGTTTTCCATAATGAATGTCATAAAATGAAAATACAGACTTCGACTTACAGATGAACATCTTGATGATTACTTACAGGCAGGAATATCATCATACTCTCCTAATTACGAAGCAATTGCCAATAAAATGCAATGTCAAAGATCACATTGTCTTAAGCTTCTATTTTTAATAAAGAATTATTATACTATTATTTAGTAATTATTGGTGATGTTCGTTAATTTTAGCCACCTATTGCAATATTTTTAAACTAAAATAGTCAGCGAATAACTAGTTTTACGTACATTTCTTTATTACCATGTTGTTTGATATACGATGATTTTACCTTTTAGAAAAGATTTTTTTGGAAAACTCCATTCTGATTGTTGGTTAAACGCTTATTTTGACAGAAAAGGTCCTCGTGACATTGTATAAACATGTGTGAAGTAAGCTACTAAATATGTTTTTCTACATTATGTAGAATGTATTATTTAAGTAAATGTATTATTTACCATGTCCAACTATAAATTTACTTTGCAAAAATAAATGCTGCCCGCCACTCGACCGACATTCGAGAATTTTCTCTTAAGCTCACAAAGGTCGGTGACTACTGATGTAAGAGATAAATTTCTAAGAAACTATAAAGAGACGAGAGCAGTCTAAAGTTTCCATCCTCGACATGAAAATGGCCTTACTCGTCAAAAATATTCTGGTAATATAATTGCGCCTGTACTGAAAGCTAACATTAAAAATTGAAGCCATATTACATGCTCAGTTGTTTAACAGTCATTCCTGCCAGTCGATGTTAATATTTCTGTAAAGATAGAAAAAATCGAATATCGCGACGTTCTTGTGTTTGAACGTCTACGCAACTGTTGAAACGTCTACGCAACTGTTGAAACGTCTACGCAAATTAAACCGAGATGGATGCTGGTTACGGGAACTCTGCACCATCATTTATACCGTAACATTTTGGGCAGCTGAATTTGAACGAGATCGTACTAGCTTGGTTAACGTTGAACGTGCAAGACGGTCAAAAACTGCAACCACTACCGATAACATTGAAAAAATTCACCAAATGGTGCTAGATGACCGTCGAATTATGGTTAGAGAGATAATAGAGGCCGTGGGCATCTCAAAAGAACCTGTTTGTTATATATCAATTGAAGATTTGGGCATAAAAAGTCAACGGTGCGATTGCGATTGTTCACTTAGGGCCAAAAAGGCATTCGAATAAACATTTCTGAAGCACTGTTAAAGCAGTTTAAGCAAAATAAGTCGAAGTTTTAACATCGATTATTAACCGTAGACGAAACTTAGATACTCCACTACACCCCTGAAACCCAGGCATAGTCGAAACAGTCAACTGCGAAGAGTGAATCGAATCCGAAAAAGGCGAAGACTAATCCATCAACCGGGAAAGTGATGGCGACGGTTTTTTTTGGAATAGTCATAGTGTTGTGTTAATCGACTATATTAAAAAGGAAAAAACAATACTCTTATTGTATGCCTCTGTAGGCATACCACGCATCATTACTTGACAAACTGAACGACCGCATTTAAAGAAAAAGAAAGTTTTGTTCTTCGTTCCACCAAGACGTCTCACACTTCAGTGGTGGTCATGGCAAAAATTCACGAATTAATTAACCACCCACCGTGATCACCATATATGGCCCCCACCAACTTTTTGTCTTTGCTAGGGTCAAAACTTTCACTCAGAGGACAGAGATTTTCATCGAATAAGGAGGCCATCACATTCGTAAAAGACTACTTTGCAGAAAAAGATGTCAACTACTATTTGGATGGATTAAAAAGATTGGAGCATAGCTGAGAAAAGTGTATAGACTCACAAGGAGGTTATGTTGAGAAATAAAACTGAATTTTATAAAAAAACTTGTTTCTCTAATAGGTTGGAAACTTTTCAGACTACCCTCGCATACTTCGAGCTACTTGAAATATTTTTTGACTATTTTCCATAACCAAACATTTTAGGTTCTGAAAACAAAGTTCTTTATTTGAGTCTGAACAGCAAAAAAGACCAGAACAAAGTTTTACCACTAAAACAAAACGTTGCAACTGTAAACCGAAAAGTAAAAAAAGAAGCGAGAGCCAAATGCGCCTCTCTCTAAAAAGGATTAATTGGATAATCGCAAACAAGAATCGCAACGCAAATATTTAGTCGGCGAGGCTCGAACTAAAACCGACTAAAACTAACCGAACGAACTAACAATTTACACTTTTTCAAAGGCGCCAAAACGAGAGTTTGCAACTGGTAGTAAATGCTCACATAAAAGGAAACACAGTTAGGAAACTTATCTCATTGACTTTGTGTAGCAACAAATATGCGAATAACATCCTCAAGTTGCTTCATACAAACCGGTTGAGATAGCATTTCACGGAAGATTTTTACTAACTTTACTTCAAGTCAGTTTATATAATCCTAATCCTCCTTCACATAATCAACGAACGTTTAAAATCCTATTTATCGCGGCAGATATCCCTAGAGTAGGCTGGATTCATTCCAAAGAATGGTACACGTCAACATTCGACAAACAATCAAAAATGCCAGAGAATTCAACCACCCTGTATACCTGAGTTTCCATAACACTGGCCAACAAGGTTTTTTCCCAACGATAATGAGTCGTACTATCAAGAAGTACGTGATAACTACTCATCAACAACGTAAATTTCAAAACTGGCTTAGCTCGATTTGATCGAGTATCTTTATCATGTGGCGGGTATATTCTTGAACTTTACATGTTATTGCTATCTCTGGCGAGTGTAACATATAAGAACAAATTAGCAGAGCACTCTTGAACCCCTAGATTGTATTATATTTTACCAACAAATAGTTTAAATAGTTATATTAAGTGTGTATATATATATATATATATATATATATATATATATATATATATATATATATATATATATATATATATATATATGTATATATATATATATATATATATATATATATATATATATATATATATATATATATATATATATATATATATATATATAAATGCCATCAAGGTAGCGTGAAAGATTTCTGTAATATTTCCCTCCACGGTTTCGTTACGCTACCTTGTGGGCATACCTGGTACTATACCCGAGGTTCCAGGCAGAATGTTACGAGTGGTCCTGACAGCTACGAGCATTCGCCGTATGATGGCGTGAGTTGTGTGCGATCACGACCCGTCATTAAAATGCCCAATTAATCTGGTCTGGCCCCGATCGTCTCTCCGAACTGCTTTCCTTGCGTTCGTCTAGAGCTCGGCTAATGACGGCTGAAAGGCTAGAAACCGGTCCCGAGAGACACGTGACGTCGCATGGTTGACAGTTCGGCCAAGGCGATCGGTGGCACCATGTGGAGAAAGAGTGAAAGATTATAGATATATATATAGATATATATATATATATATATATATATATATATATATATATATATATATATATATATATATATATATATATATACATATATATATATATATATATATATATATATATATATATATATATATATATATTTATATGTAAATTTTCTTAGGTTTATTGGTCCGATTAATTTTAACAAATAAAAGATAGGTGTTCGAATTTGCAAAAGTAATATAAACAATTTTTGTTAATGTGTGGTAATTTTACTACGAAAGAAGAGTGAGAAATTAACTCCACGAATTTGTCGGGCATACGAACTTTAGTTTGATGGCAGTTAAAAATCAAGACAAACGGTGGGTTCCGCACGTGATATGCTCGAGTTGTGGTAAGAATTAGCCCGAATGGCTGTCTGGTCATCCATCAAGTTTATCTTTTGTAATACCAATACTAAGGAAAAAACAGAAGGGCCATGTTGGAGACTGTTAATTTTACATGAATACAAATGCAAGGTTCAAAACTCGTTAAAAAGAAAACGTCATTACATTGGTACAATATCAGCTCAAAGAACTCATTCACACGATGAGCATCATCCAGTCCCTACACCGCCTTTTGACAGTGATACTGAAAACGATAACGTCACACATCAGGACTTTAATATTCCCCACTCATCTGAACCTGATATAGCCACCCAACTTGAATTAAATGACTTGGTTAGAAACCTAGATCTATCAAAAGCACAAGAAGAACTTCTTGGCTCGCGTCTGAAGCAATGAAATGTATCCACGTTTTAAAACCGGTTTCATTCTTTAAGAACTCCGAGAAACATCCGAGCTTAACTGATGAGTTCTTAAAGAACGAAACCGGTCTTAAGATGTGAACGAATTTTTCCTCCTAGTAATCGAACGAGACACAGTTAGTCTAGTCGTACTAACTATATTTAAAAATTAATTAATTAATATATACTGATATTACTACGATCAAGTAAACAGAACTTCGATTATCTTTTATTTAAACCTAGCCCACAACGGTGGCCACCTATCGCAAGTCGGTGGTCGGAATACGCTAGTAGCACTTCGACCACTGGTGGCGTTATGGGAATTAAATGCGACTGGGCCAGATTCGTTTCCTTCACTCCAGTTCGATCCTTTGGAGAGAACGCATCTCTCTAACGTGTTTCGTACTCTGAAAAAGTAGTTAAATAACGGGGTGATGGCGAACCTTATGGAGTTCATCATTACGAAGAACTCCTTTGAGACACTCCAGCGATCGCTCGCAGATAAGGAAAAGCGTATTATCGAATTGGAAGACCAAATGCGATATATACAAGAAATGGGCATCCTTTCGACAGCGGAACTGAACGAACTTTGAAATCAAGAATTGAGTGAAACGAAGGTGACACTTATCAGTGAAAATAAAAAGTTAAGGGAAAAAAACTAGATCAGGACGCAAAAAAGTCGACCATGGACAACGATTTTCCACACTATGGATCAGACATCGAACTTTCAGAAGCAGACTGGACAATAGCTTCTGATTCGCACTGCAGCAGCAGGCAGAGAAATAGAAGAAAACAGTCGAAATGAGCCGCAAAACCGGACAAAAAGGGTTTCCTTCCTCTGGAGAGACCGGCATCAGAAAGTTCTACTAAAGCATCCATTTTCAAGAAAGCAGCGCCACCAAAACAGACGCCACCTAAGAAAAACGACGCCGATCGTTTACTTACAGTTCCTTACAATCGTCGTACTTACAGATTCTCCGTTTGTGCAACGAGAAGAACATTCAATTAGGAAAGTCGACGACGAAGCCCAACGGTGTCATGATCAGACCACAAACATCCGATAACTACAGAGCGATCACCAGACTCCTGAACGAATGTGATTGCAAATATCACTCATTCTGCCCCCCTGACGAACGCAATCATCGCGACACTCAATCAATACCAAATTGTAATCACAATCGCTATTTAAATAGGTCCCTGCGAATATTTAACCTACATCAAAAATATAAATAAACAAAAATTATTTCTAAAAATTTCAATTTGACAATTGACAATTGACAATTGACAATTGTTTCGACACAAGGTGCCTTTTACAAATACAAACTATAATAAACTAACAGTGAAAAAAGTAACCACAACCTGAATTAACAAGGTTGTGATGTCGAAACAATTGTCATACATACAATTTTAAATATAGTAGACATTTTTAGATATTAATCATTGTTTATTTATTTAAAATGAATTTCCATCAAGTATCGGCTGCCTCAGTTAAATTTACATCAAAAAAGGTTACCTTTTAGGCCGGATGATATTTTTGTCATTTGTCGAGCGCTCTTTCAAGATATTTTCGTAATGGGCAGTAAACAGCAACATCAAGTGGTTGGAACTTGTGGGTTAAGTGAGGATCAGGGTTTCTGACAAAATGATGACATGGTTATCTGATGCAAAATCTAAAATCTTTAAGGATCGATGGGACACGTGATTGTTTAGAATGAGAAGACATGTGTGCTCTGCCATTGCTCTTATACTCGCTACAAAAAACTTCAGAAGTAATCCAACCATTGTTCGTGATCAGCATTAATGTTTCAGGGGGTGTCCCCTCAAGATAACGGGGATATGTCTTCTTTCGGGGAAAAACTAAGGTTGCAGAAATACATTTTCCGGTCGCTAAGCAAGAAAATAACGATGTTTTCAAAGTGCCACGTTCAGATGATGAAAAATTGAGCCAACCTGCTTTATGCCTCTTACAGATATAACCTTCGGCGGTTTCTTGGCTGACGTCTGGATTTTCCTCTCGTCGACATTATATATGGTGTTTTTCTAGGATTTGCATAAGATCTTTAAAAAAAAAATTCGAATTGGATTTTGTTGAATGCGCAAGGTCGTGCAATGCTTGTAAGTGCTGGAGTCCTTAAACTTAGCTCTTGGTTTCGCAGCATAAGATTGGCGTACCATTGTTCACCTGCTTGATTATTATTAATTGGATGGTGATTTTTTTCTCCGCATACTGATAAGCCAGTTGACACAAATCTTTATTAATTAATTAATCCGTAAAAGCGTTTATCGAATTCTTTTCGGTAATCCATCCATCCACCAAAAGCTTTAGAATATCTCCTCAACTTCTTCTTTGGAGAGTTGGAGAGTAAAATACGTACTTCCGTATTTTTTTAAGGCTCCCCTAACAAATATTTTCCCTAATTTGTCATTTAGTGCTAAGGACATTGTTTCTTCACTCCATGATTCTCCTCTGGTAGATTTTCATTGATGCTTGAAAACCATTTTCGATGCTGCAAACAAAACATAAGCATTATGAAACATAGAAATAAATGACGATTTCTTAATTAGCCTCAATATTACTAAACATTAATTAATACAATAATAATAGGTAGATAAAAGCTGGAAATCACTACTGGTCGGTCTTGCCCAGAATACACTAAATATACATATTTTATTTAGTACATGGCAAAAATGAGTTCGGGTCAAAAAAATTTTTGATATGAAATAACATATTTTGACTAAAATTCTTCATTAGTATGGAGACCTACCAAGTATTTTACATCCTTCGGTTATGTTTTTAAATTAAACACATATTACTTACCTTTTCGGGAAAAAATTGCTGGCGTCTACGAGCACCAGTTTTAAACTAGTAATGTTACAAGATTTCATTCCTATCCACGTTAGAAATATCTTACTGATCGTTATGGCCCAGTAGATCGGTCTTGCCCAAGTATCCCATACATCTTTTCAACGTGGCACCAGGGAAGCCGGGAAATAGAAATAATGCACGCTGGTTTAAATGAAAAAAGTTTCCATAGTTCACGATGCTTATATAAAAAAAGATTACGAAGAAGAAGAAAGCCAGTTGAAACGGTGAGTTCCTATAGCTCTAATTTGCTTTCCATTATATGGAAGAGGATTGTTCAATATCAAGATGTGAAATAATTATAATTGTCAAGTATGTACTGTCAAAAAGAACCCTTTTATTGACAACATAAACATTACTGAGATTTGCATCTGTAATTCCATAAAATTACAGTCAAAAGCCAATACTTAAAATTCCAAATTCGCCACGATATTTTTACGGATAAGGAAATAGAGAAAAATGCAAACTTTTCCCCTTGAAATCTCGCTTTGGTAAATAATTTAGTACTCGCGCCGATTAAAATTGCCTTTCGCCGACAACGGAATCTCATTCCGTCTCGAGAAGCATCAGCGAGTTAACTCGATTCGGAGATGTTTTCATAATTCTGTTTGATAAGTCATGCACGCGAATCGCTTCTTCGTACCTCGGACCGACTTGCGGCAAGCGGAAAAAAGCTTTCAATAGGGAAAAGTTCGCGGAAATCGCGTTAAGGAACAGAAAGGAGTCGACGCAGAAAAAGAAATAACAGACAATACGCTCTTAACAATTCAGCCGGCATAGGGCTTTATTCGCAGATAGAAAGATTAGAGGTATGAATGACGAAAACGTCAAATCGAGGGTCAGAAACATACATACAGGGTCGCTATTATCTATGGAAACGGTCAAATATCTTGAGAACGTTTTGAGATTTTTTAATGATATTTTGTACACAAACATCAGAAAATATTTGCGACTTTTTGGGATTTTTTTTCTTTTTGCATATTTGAAATCCAAGGCTAACTTGTTTTTAATGACAACAGTACTTGAATTTGCCATTGTTGGAAAGAGCTTTTTTTCCAACCAGAGCTTTTTTTTGTATGATTTTTTTAAGTAGATTTTAAAAAATAGCTAAAAGGTGTCTAGGTCTGTTTTAGGATAAATATAATTTTCATTTACTAGGCTATGAAACTATGGATGACAGAGAAAGTATTTAATTACATTTACAACTGTTAACGTCGATTTGTGTATTTCAAATTTCTTTCAATTTTTATATGGAACTAGCTGGACCGAATACATACACTGGGGAACAATTTAAAAAATAATTTCTGTTGAGTTCGATATTTAAGCTGTTTTATATGTAAATTGGCGTGCTAATTCCAAAACTTTATTTAGTTTTTTTCTATCACGTCAAGTTTTTTCTCTACAGTTGTTGCGCGTCCGAGTAAACTTGGCGAATATTTAGGCAATACTTCAGAAATAATGAACTTGACTTAAATTTAGGCAGTACTTCAGAAATAATGACGGATTTATCTATTGCCAGAACGTAGAAGGTTTAATGAAAGAATTGGCCATTTCTAACTATAACGCAACTGAATCGCGATTGTTTGTATATAGCTCATTGCGTAGCTTGAAGAGTGTTCTCCTACATAATGGAAATTTATAAGGTTCAGTCCCAATAGGTCATTCAGTTTCTTTGCGTGAAGAATATGGCGGCATAAAGAAAGTAATTGACTTGTTGCAATATAACATGCACCAATGGATCATCTGCGTTAACCTTAAAATGGTCTGTTTCGTTCTTGGCCAGCAACGCGGGTATACCAAGAACGCTTGTTTTTTGTGCATGTGGGACAGCAGAGCTCATAAGAAGCATTGGGTGCAATCGAACTGGCCACCAAGATCTGACCTAAAATCTGGTGATCCAAACATTTTAAATCAGCCACTTGTCGACAGAAAAAACATTGTATTTCCGCCTTTGCATATAAAACTAGGTCTCATGAAGCAATTTGTTAAGGCTTTGTCAATTGAAGGAGACTGCTTTAAATATATTATTTTGGTATTCCCTAGTCTGTTATATGAAAAGATAAAGGCTGGTGTGTTTGATGGTCCACAAATTCGGCAACTCAAAATTTCACTGAAACAATGACCGAACTTGAAAGGAATGCTTGATTGGCTTTTAAAAATATTGTTAAAGACTTTCTTGGAAATACACGAGCCCCGAATTATATCGAAATTGTTCAACAATTCTTGGAGAGCTTTAAAAAGCTTGGTTGCAAGATGAGCACCAAACTGCATTTCTTACATAGTCCTGCTAACTTCCCAGAAAATATTGGTGCTGTTAGTGATGAACAGGGCGAGCGATTCCACCAAGTTCTAAACGTTATAGAAGCGCGGTATCAAGGTAGATGGGATGTCAGTATGATGGCTGACTACTGTTGGAGCATCAAGCTAGAGTGTCCATAAACTGAACAGTCCAGGAAACGCTATAAGAAGAATTTTTTACCATAATATCTTTTATTTATTTTTTGTATAAACACAATTTAACTTTTAATAATATGTTAACCTCTGTATGAATAAAATATTCTAATCTATTTGGTCAGATCTCACCTTATTTCCTTTCGTATGTATACTTTTAAGGTAAAATGAGGGGTATGCTGTAGCTTAAGAACTTGACGTGATAGAGAAAAACTGTAAATATTTTTGAATTCAGAGATGAAAAATTAGTCCAAAACAAGTCACAGATCCAAGTCAACAAAATTGGTGTTCCTCAGTGATATCATTTTCACGGATAAAACAACATTCTATTAAAATGGTCATGTTAACAGACACAACTGTAGATACTGGGCTGATACTAATCCGAAGTGGATAGAGGACCCGATTTTTTTTACTGGCGCTATTTAAAAAGTCGGGTTTACGTTAACAGGCCAGAAAATCTCGAATATCTAAATTATGAATTCGACATGAAATTGCCAATATACCTCTTATCTGGTGAGAAAACGCAATTCAAGACTTCGTCCGACGTATCCATTACTGCCAGGAAGTTAATGGTGGACACTTTGAACATCTTTTGTAAATAGTTCTGTAATAAAAAAATATTATAATTTTGATTTTATTTGTTTTTAATTTGATATTGACAAAACAGACGAACGAAGACGAATATTTACTTCGAATTCAGAAAGAAATACTCTTTCCAACATATATAGGCTTTTGACTATAATTTTATGGAATTACAGATGCAAATATTAGTAATGTTTATGTTGTCAATAAAAAGGGCCCTTTTTTGACAGCTCATATTTGACAATTGTAATTAATTCACATCTTGATATTGAACAATCCTCTTCCATATGACGGAAAGTAAACTAGAGCGATATGAACTCACCTTTTCAACTGGCTTTCTTCTTCTTCGTAATCTCTTTTTACATAAGCATCGTGAACTATGGAAACTTTTTTCGTTTGAACCAGCGTGCAATATTTCTATTTATCTATTTATCCCTGGTTGCATATTGAAGAGATGTATGAGAGAGTTGGG
Source organism: Cosmopolites sordidus (assembly GCA_031761425.1). Taxonomy (NCBI): domain Eukaryota; kingdom Metazoa; phylum Arthropoda; class Insecta; order Coleoptera; family Curculionidae; genus Cosmopolites; species Cosmopolites sordidus. The sequence goes on from JARFXV010000913.1 coordinate 223,700, forward strand.
TAAGACCGATCTACCGGACAATAACGTTCAGTAAGATATTTCTAACGTGGATAGGAATGAAATCTTGTTAAATTACTAGTTTAAATCTGGTGCTCGTGGACTGTAAAACGCCAGCAAACTTTTTCCGAATAGGTAAGTAATATATGTTTAATTATTTAAAAACATAACTGCAGGATGTAAAATAGTCGGTAGGCCTCTATAGTAATGAAGAATTTTAGTCAAAATATATTATTTCATATCAAAAATTTTGCTCTAATCGAAAGATGTTTGGTTTCTTGTACACGTAACTTTAAAAAATGTCAACCCAAAATCATTTTTGACTTTGCCCTGTAGTGATTTCTAGCTTTTATCTACCTATTATTATTGCATTACTTAATGTTTAGTAATATTGAGGTTAATTAAAAAATCGTCATTTATTTCTATGTTTCATAAGCTTCAGTTTTGTTTGCAGCAATAAGTAAGTGCAATCATTAAGTGAAGAATATTTGTTAGAGGGGCCTTAAAAAATACGGAAGAGCGTATTTTACTTTTGCTAACCATAAAAAGCTGACTCTCGAAAGAAAAAGTTAAGGAGATGTTCTAAAGTTTTTGGTGGATGAATGGATTATCAGAAAGAATTAGATAAACGATTTTATGAATGAATTAATTAATAAAGATTTGTGTCAATTGTCTAATCAGTATGCGGAGAAAAAAAATCACCGTCCAATTAATAACAATCAAGTAGTTGAGCGATGGTACGCCAGTTTTATGCTGTGAAACGAAGAGCTAAGTTTAAGGACTCCAGAACTTATAAGCGTTGCACGACCTTGGGGATTCAACAAAATCCAGTTCGAAATGTTTTTTTTTAATCTTATGTAAATCCTAGAAAAACACTATACACAATGTCGACGAGACGGGAATCCAGACATCAGCCAAGAAACCGCCGAAAGTTATATCTGTAAGAAGCATAAAACAGTTTGGCACAATTTTTCATCATCTGAATGTGGTACTTTGATAACATCGTTATTTTCTTGTTCAGTGACCGAAAAATGTATTTCTGCAAAGTTAGTTTTTCCCCGAAAGAAGAAATATCCCCGTTATCTTGAGGGGCACCCCCTGAAACATTAATGCTGATCACGAACAATGGTTAGATTACTTCTGAAGTTTTTTGTAGCGAGTGTAAGACCAATGGCAGAGCACAAATATCTTCTCATTCTAAATAATCACGTGTCCCATCGATCCTTAAAGATTTTAGATTTTGCATCAGATAACCATGTCGTCATTTTGTCAATACCCTCCCTCCCCACTCAACCCACAAGTTCCAACCACTTGATGTTACTGTTTATGACCCATTAGGAAAATATTTTGAAAAAGCGCTCGACAAATAGCAAAAAGATCATCCGGCCGAAAAGGTAACCTTTTTTGATGTAGACTAAATATTCGCAGGGGCCTATTTAAATAGCGATTGTGATTACAATTTGGTATTGATTGAGTGTCGCGATAATTGCATTCCTCAGGGGTGGACACTTCTTTTGTAAATAATTTTTCTTCGTTTCTAAAGTTCAACATCTTTTGGTAAATAGTTCTGTAATAAAAAAATATTATAATTTTAATATTTTTTTTTTAAATCTGATATTGACAAAAGAGACGAAACACCATTTAGCCATTTTTTAAAATCTATTTAAAATCTATTTAAAAAATCATACAATATTTACCTCATTGAATTCAGAAATAAATGCTCTTTCCAACAATGCCAAATTTAAGTACTGTTGTTATTCAAAAAATTAAGTTAGCCTTGGATTTCAAATGCGACAAGAAAAAAAAATTAAAATATACTTCTCACAAGACTTATTGACTGGACTTGGTAATTATGGCGACTACGCCATAATATTCCGAAAGATCGAAAAAAACCAAACCAAATTTTTACTGAAACGTATGGAATAAGGCACAATAACATGTATATCATTAAATATACTGTCGGTCTAGAGCATTATAGTAATGTCCTAGACCTGAAAAAAGATATTATAAAATTTGTTGAGATAACAAAAAGAATAGGGTCAAAAATTAACTTAACGATCCTAGTCATGTGTCTAAAAGGCTCCAACATCATAATAAATAACAACAAAATATAGAAAATATGAAAAGTTCCCCAGAGGGCCCATAGAGAATATTAAAAATACTGAGAAAGCAAAAAAATGTTATCCATGCTCAACGCAATAATTTCTCACTTCTTGAAGAATGAAGATATAAGCAGTTATTACGTGAAGCTGGGAGAAAATGTGAAAGAATACATATGTTTGGACCAAATGGCATTCTTCACATCATTTGAAAGAAAAAAGTTAAAAAACTGAAGAGTTTCCGCGAAAAAAATTGCAAAGTTATTAAATCGTCAATCGAAAAGCTATGACAAGAATGGTCATTTATTATCATCAAATATGTATGTAAACGCATATTTGGCAAATAATTGGTTATTATTTAACAGATAAGCTACAAATAAACTAATAAACATTGTTTTCTTAATCATTCAAAAATTAGTGGTAGTAATTTCAACTTTAACATTAAACAGCATCACTGTCTAAGTTTTCATCTTTTTGAAAAAATCAAAGCAAATTTATGTTGAAATGAATTGAATAAATGGCTATAAATTAACAAGACACTTTTTGCTCCCTTACACGCTGGGTATAAAATTCTAAGAAATTTCTTTGACAATCCACCATTCATACTAAAATTCTTCGAATTTAATAATTATTTAAAGTAAATGCAATTATCAATTTGTGGTGAGCAGGTGTAGTAGGGTCAGACCAATATTGAAATTGCAGACCGAACTCTCCCTTCGGACGCACTGGTCCAGATTTCTGTGGCCAGAGGTCGCTTAGATCGCAGCTGTCCCTAAGTAATTGCTCATTTCGACGACTCTAATCGTGTTTCGAATAGTTTCTCGATAGATGACCTATTGTACAATACTGTGGTTAATAACGCATCGTCTTTGTTAACGACCAAACCCTTTTGGTTTGGTTTCCGTTAATTGAAATTTCGAAGCATTATTTTTATATATCAAAGTCTAACATTAGTTTCCGCTATACTTTGCTTGAAAAATCAATTTATACATGGTGGGGCATAATAAGTTTCCTAGTTTGTTCGCTTTATAAAATTTGAATGAAACATAATAAATAAACCATCTACACAACATATGATAGTTCTATTTTAGATTTTTTTTTATTACACATGAAAAATGACATCGACCAAATGACCAAATAATGTCTGAATGATTATGGCGTGTTCATATATTTTTTCTCCTTTATTTGGGTTTTTCGCCACTATCTAAAACTCAAAAAATGTCAAAAATACCTGTTCTTATTTAAAGAAAGAATCACTGACCATTCTCCTGCTCTGCAAAAAGTGCTCCTCTCAGAGCGTTTTCAAAGACTCTCAACATTTCAGGAGATATTGTAGCTGGCCGGATGTTGTCTTTTAACAATCCTTAACATAGCACCATAGAAATAAGTCTAGGACGGTCATATCCGGTGAGTGGGGTGGACATCTCACCAGTTTTCGATATGCGGTTAGGAAAATGATGCCTTAGAAGGTCCATTACGGCTCAGCCGTAGCACCATCCTATTGAAATCACATATTGTGGCCTTCCGGTAGCTGCAGCAACAAAGAATTTTTAATCATAGCCCTATAGCGCTCTCCATTCTTCATCTTCGAAAAAATATGGTTCAGTGATTCCTTTAGTTATTGTGGCACACCAAACCGTTACGCGAGCTGATTGCAGGGATCTCTGGTGAGTTTTTTTTTGGGTTCTCACTGCCCCAAAATCGACAGTTTTCTTTATTGGCGAAGCCACAAAGCTGGAAATGTGCTTCGTCGATCATCATCAAAGTGGAAAGAAAATGATCATTATTTACTACGAGGTTTATGAATGCACGGGAATATTCCAATCGAAGTAGACTATCTTCTGGAGTAGACTATCACAACGGGTCGAGTAGTAGAAAAAGAAATAGAAGTAGACGTTTGCTGTCTCACTTGCTCCGTGACACCTCCACTTACAGATATTAGCAATATAATAGTATTATATATATATATATATATATATATATATATATATATATATATATATATATATATATATATATATATATATATATATATATATATATATATGCCAACGCAAGGAAAGCAATTGGGAGAGACGATCGGGGCGAGGCCATGTCAACTGGTCATTTTACCCGAGGTTACAGGCAGAATGTTACTGGCTGTCCTGACTACTAACAGCATTCACCGTATGATGGCAGTTGTGTGCTATTACGACCTTGACAATATCTCCAATATTATTTAATCTAGCACACGAAAGAGCTTTGAAAAAATTGAACTGGTCAAACAAGAGAATCACCAAGACTGGCGCAGAGAGACTGAACCATTTCAAATTTGCTGGCGACGTTGTTCTGTTTGCCGAAAATAAAGAAGATACAAAATCTAGAAAAAACATTTTGAGTAAATATGATTTAACATCAATTTTATCAATATAATGACCACATATCCTGACTATGAATCCTGAAGATCCTAAACTAGTCGTTGCTGGAGCAATCTTGGGCTATAACTAAACGAATTTTATACATTTCCATTCATTCTATGTTTCATGCCGCAAGTTCCATCGTGGGCCAATTTTCTTTTCTGTTTTTTTATAATTGATTTTTTCCATTTTTTTTCCACAATTTAACTTTGCTTTTGTAATAAAACAATATAGACAGAAAAGTTAGCTCACGATGGGACTTATGACATCGAACGTAGAATGAATGGAAGTTTATTTGGGAAAAAAAAAGAAACAAATAAAAAATGACGAACTTTGAAAAATTAATGATTTTTTTCCGAAAAACTCAAAAAAATTATAGAAGATAAATTGAAATATGTTTTTGTAATTTTCTTGAAAAGTTGATTTGATCTTATTTAACAAATAATGAAAAAAATGTCTTAAAAAAGTCAATTTTTTGAAGAGTTATGACCCTTTAAAAAATTTAACGCAGTTTTTTTAAAAAATTCATAACTTTTTTCCGGTTGAATAAATTTTTTTTTTAAATCACAGAAAATTATTTAGTCAGGTAATATAACATATACATACTTTAGCCAAATCAAAAGGAGTCTAATTCAACAGCGGTCGATTTGGCATAGAATGCCTCTTATATATATATATATATATATATATATATATATATATATATATATATATATATATATATATATATATATATATATATATATATATATATATATATACCACTTTGTGAAGTGTGAATGAAGTTTTCAGCTATGCCGTCTGGAGTCGGCGGACAGGTCAAAGCAGAGGCCTCAAATGTGCTAACTCGCATTGGACCAGCGTGGCAAATTACGGTCCATACCTTCAATATGTTTCAATATGACAGTACAACCTCAAACATGGCCCTCATTCCCGAAGGCCAAAGGGCAACTACCTACGGCAGCGGGAAGACCTATCCCAAGGCAGAGGGTACTAAGGATCACCGGGTTAGATCAGGCTGCCATTGGACTTTTGACATTGCAACGCTAAATATACGGACTATGAAAACGGAGGCCCGATTGCAAGAACTGTTAATCGAACTTGACAACATACATTGCGATATTATTGGGCTCTGTGAAACACGAAGAAAGAGCGAAGAGTTAATCAAACTGGAACCAACTGGACACGTACTCTACACTCGAGGTACGGAAAATGACCGATATGGCGGAATTGGATTCCGCATCAATCGAAAGCTGAAGAACAGTGTAGTAAAATTTGAAAGTACTGACCGATTAGCCCAATGCGTCATTCAGCTGAATAAAAAGTTTAGGCTTCAAATCGTCCAAGCTTATGCACCAACTATAAGCCATAGGGATGAGGAAATTAAAGAATTTTATGATGATGTGGCCCAGCTTTTATACAAGGAGAAATGTAGATACAAAATCGTGATGGGTGATTTAATGCCAGAATTGGAACAACAAGAACTGACAAAAATGCAACTGGTCAATATGGAACTGGTGAGCGAGACAATAGAGGTGACAGATTGATTGATTTTGCTGAAGGACAAGAACTATATATTATGAATTCGTTCTATAAGAAATATATCACCAGAAAATGGACATGGAAAAGTCCATCTGGGCTCAAAAGTGAAATTGACTACATCATGGCCAACGATAAAACAATATTTACCAATTGTACTGTCCTTAACAATTTTAATGTTGGAAGTGACCACCGAATGATACGAACAAAAGTTAGAATTAACTGTCGAAGAGAACGCGAAAAAATGGTAAGATCAGAGAAGGGCAAAGTGGATTCGGGGAAACTGCTTTAGAGAGGAAGCAATTTTGAGATTGCTTTGTCAAACCGGTTTGCTGTGTTACAAGATCCAGAGGAAGTGGAACTCTCAGTTCAATACGATGAAATCGCCAACAATGTGCTTCAATAGCACCAGAAAAAAAAGTCTCAAACAGACAAACATCTCCAGTGAGGCCATTGATTTAATGAAAAAACGACGGGCAATGAGAAATGCAGATAGTCCTTTTGGCAGGGTCGAGTACACTGATCTCTGCAAAACTATAAGAAAACGTATTAGAGAGGACACGCGCCTATTCAACATGCAGCTAGTGCAAAAAACCCTGGAAGAAAACAAAGCAATTAACAAGGCTAAACAGAAGCTGAGAAACAAAAGAACGCAAATTTATGCCTTAAGGCGTGAGGATGGCACAGTATGCAGGGCGCGTACGCAAATGTTAGAGGTTGTCAGAAAATTTTATTCCCAGTTATATGAAGATCAGAACCAATCAAAGACAACAATACCCACGGAAGCACAAATGACAGATATCCTAGTGGAGGAAGTAACAAATACTATAGAATCGATGAAAAACGGCAAGGCTCCAGTAAAAGACAGTGTAACTGTCGAAATGCTAAAAGTTGATAGTCAGACGTTACATAAAACACTGGCAAAATTATACTCAAAATGCCTCAAAGAACAAAAAGTACCTGAGTTATGGAAAAATGCAGAAGTGATCATTTTACATAAAAAAGAAGCACAGGAAGATTTAAAGAACTACCGCCCAATAAGCCTCCTATCAGTCATCGACAAAGTTTTCACCAAGATAATTTCTAAAAGAATATTAAAAAAACTGAATGACTCACAACCAAAAGAACAAGCAGGATTCACTACAATGTGAATTCACTACAGTGGATTCACTACAATGGATCACATCCAGGTTGTACAGCAGGTCATAGAAAGGCACAACGAATATACCATGCCACTGTGCTTGGCTTTTATCGACTACGAAAAAGCATTTGACTCCATCTCTAAGCATGCAGTAATGAATGCACTTCTTAGCCAAGGGGTAGATAATAGATAAACCTATTAGGATCGATATATGATGGAGCTACAGCCACAATTCACCTTAATGATTTTGAAGTGGGAATTAATGTAGAACGAGGTGTACGGCAGGGTGACGCAATATCGCCTATTCTTTTCTCGGCTGGCCTTGAAGAAGTATTCCGTAAACTGGATTGAGAACAGGATGGTGTAAAGATCAATGGTGCAAACTTAAACCATCTTAGATTTGCAGATTATATCGTTCTCCTTTCACAAGACCCAGAGGAGCTGCAAAGACGCATACAAGAACTGCAAAGGGCTGGCGAACCATTTGGCTTGAAAATAAACCTGAAAGAGAGTCAGGTTATGTTCAATAACTTCGCTCAGGACAGAAGAATTTCAGTTTTAGGAAGGGATTTGGATTTTGTGGACAGCTTTGTATATCATGGGCAAAAAATTTCAATTGAGGGGAATACCGCCCGGGAGTTGGAACGGCGTGTTAAATGTGGTTGGCAGGCATTTGGCAGGCTCAACATTGTGTTTAAAACCAGACTCCCACTTTGCCTGAAAAAAAAATCTTCGATCAGTGCGTTCTACCCGTTATGACATACAGAAGCGAAACCTGGACACTCACATCGCAATCAAATCAAAAACGTCAGGTAGCACAGAGGGGAATGGAAAGATGTATGCTTGGCATTACAACACGAGACAGAAAGTCCTGCGCATGGATCAGGGAACAAACGAAAGTCTGTGACATCATTGGAAGAGTAAAGCAATTCAAATGGAGATGGGCAGGAGACGTCAGCGAAGAAAACCGAAAGCACGATGGATTGATGACATCGTTAAGTATATTGGACCAGAGTGGCAGAGAAAAGCCCAGGATCGTGAAAATTGGAAACATGCTGAAGAGGCCTTCATCCTGTAGTAGATCAACGCGGGCTGATAATGATGATGATGATGATGATGATAATGATTATATATATATATATATATATATATATATATATATATATATATATATATATATATATATATATATATATCGGATGTTATATATATCGGTGTTTCGCGGATGAAAGAATATGCTAGACTATTAGTCCAGGAGTACATGCGATCGTTTGTGTCCATCTTTGTTGGGAACGTGCAGACATTTCGCCAGGATCACACTTGGCATTCTCAATGCTTGTCTGAAGACTAAGTTCAGTCTAATAGTCTAGCATATATATATATATATATATATATATATATATATATATATATATATATATATATATATATATATATATATATATATATATATTCCTCAATGTTTAAGATCCAAAGTAAATGATCAATGTATACTCGAGTATATAAAATATATAATCCTTGTCCTAATATATGGAGCTGAGACGTGGACCTTACAAGGCAAATAACGACAACGGGACAAGGTAATGAGCCATGGTGTTATTAATGATAGGAATTACACAAATAAATATAAAGATAAATGAGTAATATTTTCAAAAAACTAAAGTAGCCGATGTTGTGAAAAGAATGAGCCATTTGAAGTGGGGTTATGTAGGCCATGCGGCAAGAACAATCAGATAATAAGTGGAATCTTGAAATCTTACAATGCCGGCCATAGATTAGATGGGGAAAATAGATCGTGTTAGGTGGAAACACTTGAGGGAAGCATATGCTTAATATTGGACGACATGTTTATTCTTACTGAAATACTATATTTTATTTTAATTATTTTACTCTTAATCGCTTTTTACGTTTATAACACACTTTCAAAATATTTTAAATTTTTCTGTTGAAACTTTAGACTTATACTAAAATATTCTACATACTTCTACAACAAACCAATTTGTTAAACCAATCACTTATCCATATACACTCGTAGGTTTAAATTAAAAAAAAACACGCGTTAGCCCCAACGTGGTTTAATTAGGCAACCACGTATTCTGTACAGCCTAACAACCTTTAACCGGCCAATATCGCTCCATTTTTCGCAATAACCCCGGACAAACTATTAAATGAGCCAACGAGGCGTGTTTATTTACTATTTTTGTTTTTAATTTCCGGTAAAATTAATCGCTTAGATTTAACGTGAACACATGGCCGAAATGAATTTTAAATGGGACAATCATTTTCATTATTTTGGCGCCTCATTTTTTTTTTCGTCCAGTACTTTTATGTCCCACTCCACCATTTTGACAAAAAACAAACAACTTTTTGAAACAAACGTTTATTGTTTCAGTACTGGACGAAAAAAATTATAAAATACAATTTTTGTCGTAGTATGAGATAGTGTTTAGAACGGTTAGTATACAATTAGTAGAAGGAGAGGAAATCTGCGACAGGTGACTATCGACTCTCCCTACGATGCTGTTTAGTATCCATCATGTGATTTCTTACCATACGTTTGTCTTTTTCTGTCAAAGCCTCATATTTACTCAAGATATACTTGAGATGTTTAAAGAAAACATAGCCGAAATGAATTTTAAATGGGACAATCATTTTCATTATTTTGGTGCCTCATTTTTTTTTTGTCCAGTACTTTTATGTCCCACTCCACCATTTTGACAAAAAACAAACAACTTTTTGAAACAAACGTTTATTGTTTCAGTACTGGACGAAAAAAATCATAAAATACAATTTTTGTCGTAGTATGAGATAGTGTTTAGAACGGGTAGTATACAATTAGTAGAAGGAGAGGAAATCTGCGACAGGTGACTATCGACTCTCCCTACGATGCTGTTTAGTATCCATCATGTGTTTTCTTACCATACCTTTGTCTTTTTCTGTCAAAGCCTCATATTTACTCAAGATATACTTGAGATGTTTAAAGAAAACGGAAGATTTGAGAAATTGGAAACTGAGTGAAACGCAATCGAACAAATCAATCAATGTATATATCTCGGATCTGAAATAACAAGCAATGAGGATAAGTAGCGAAAACAAGACCAAACAAACACTAAAACAATGCAAGCAATGCGAACAATAAGGAGCAACCTTGGAAATGCATTACATGACAGAATACGAATATAACTGACTGAGAGCTCAAAATGAAATACCAAATGTGCCCAAATGGATAAGAGAAAGGAAAAAATACTGGAACTAGCATGTAGAAATAATGGAAAACAACATACTTATGACAAGGGCAAAACGATAGACCAGTAGGAAAGAGTAAGTAAGAGACCAAGAGGAAAACTTCCAAAAGGATGGGAGGAGTATTGGACCTCAACATCGGAAGTGGCATAGTTTTGATAAACAATATGGACCTACTTATATGGACCATTTTATAGCGTTATCAAATTAGAGCTGTATATTTTCAATCTGTATAAATAAAAATGTAAATGTTCGTTTGTTCCAAACCTTAAATATCCAAAGATCCGAAATACCCAATAAAAGTTCTTCACCGATTGTTTTGAAATTTTGACACATTGCCTTCGAATACGTGCGTGTTTTAGATACCTATTATATAGATGTCACACCTGTGACAGGTAAAAACATACTTTTTTAAACAGCACCATCTGTTGGACGTAAAAGCAACACACGGTATACTAAATATTTTACGGCAATGGGGGCACCGTCTGTTGAATGCAACAGCAACACACGCAATACTAAACATTGGCTTATGCCGTACAGCGTACTTCTTGAGCGTACTTCTTGCCGTACAGCGTACTTCTGCTCTCACGTAGCATTTTCAATGTTCCCCATTGCATTGCTACTGTCATTTTGATTTACTTATTTAACCAAACTGAATCACAGCAACGCGTGGCCGTGTACAGCTAGTATGGAATAAAAACAAAACGGTATAAGATATCAACGTAATTTTTTTTATTTTAAATATTGGTGCGTGGCATTTTTATTTTTAAAATAATTTCATATAAATGAATTAAAAATTATATTCTGAAATAACAAATTTTGATCACTATGCCACATAAATCAGTATTTATTTCCCCATTGACACGAATTTATTGGTATAAACCAATGATTTCACATAACCCCAGAGAAAAATCCAATGGAGTTATATCGCATGATCTTGGTGGCCAGGTAACATCGGGATTACGCAAGCTTGTTGAAAACACATGTCGTCCAGATTAAAATCATCCAATTCATGCCAAAAAATCGGTAATCATGTTTCTGTAGCGTTTTCAATTGACATTAACAACATTACCATTTTCGTTTACAAATAAGTACAGTCTAGTTATACCTCCAGACCCTAAACGCCACAAAATTGTTAATTTTTGTGGATGTAAAGATGTTTCAAGAACAGCAGGTAGGTTTTCATTCTCTCCAAATGCGACAATTTTGCTTATTTACGAAGCCATTTGACCCAAAATGAGCTTCATCACTGAAAAGGATTTTTTCATGAAACAACGTTTCAAGTTGCTCTAAAGCCAAATCTGCAAAATTTATACGCAGAAATGGTCATTTCTTTAGAGTTTTTGGATGAACTGAATTTTCCACGCCTTGAAATGAAGAATATTCCATGTAGCGCCTTAAGTTTTTGCCAAGTTAGATTCTTAGCGTCACAAACACTACCATTTGATTTTTCATTTAAATTACGAATAGTAAGCTCTGTAAGACGATTATGTTGACCATAAATTTCACATAAGGTAATAGATTCATTATTTTTGTAATAAATGTGAATAATTTGTATACGTTGCAGAACTATTTTCATGTTGATTTGCCAAACAGTACTAAACACAAATATTAATTTTAGCCGGAAGTACTAATTTGATAACACCTTATATTAGAAAGAGAAAGAAGAAGAAAATTTGACCATCATCATAAACGATAAAACTCATTTCCACTTAAATGGGGTGGCCAATACACAAAATCGTCGATTTTGGGGGGAATCGGGATTTTGGGGATTTTGGAAAATCGTCGATTAATCGAAAATTTTTTGTGTATGTGCAAAAATAAAGTGTAAAAATTAAGACATTTTCGAGAATGGCATATTTGATATAATATTATTTTCCGCATTTCAACATTGAAAATATAATATTGTCATACTTCTTTAAAAATAAAACATTAGTTTCCTTCGAATCATAAAAAAATACACTTAGCTTTAAAATGTTTTTTTTATATGTTGAACCATTAAAAAAAAATTACAATATTTATTTTAAAATGTGTTAAAACACCATGAATGTTTGTGTCCTTGTGTTTTAATATAAACAATAAATATTGAGTTGGCGGAATATTCTTTGTTGAAAGGAAAGGATTTACGGTTATAGGCGCATCAGCATCTAATGCTATTTAGCGACTGGACCTACAGCTTAACGTGGGTTCCGAACCACGGTCATCAGCTACCGACAAATACAGGCCAGCAGACCCACCTCCCCCCCCCCCCCCCTTTATCAACCCTTGGTTATGTGCCTACCCATAAGTCCATCAGGAAGCCTACCGACTAACATAGAACACTTTTCAGAAGGCATCCGGCCTTACCCAGCCTTTAACTGGCTTAACAGGGGTAATTCGTTGTCGGATTTTACATTCTTGCCTAGAAACAATCACAGACATTTAGGTGTGGATATATGTGATCGCGTGTGTGTATATGTGAGTGTATATAAGTCTGTGTGTAAGGTAGGAAGTAAGATGGACAGAAGAATTAAAGAAAAACACCCATCCGAACGCTGGAATCGAACCAGCTACCTTTGGATTGCCAGGCAGGCGACTAACCCACCAGACCACCGCATATATATATATATATATATATATATATATATATATATATATATATATATATATATATATATATATATATATATATATACTTTGTTGAATTTTTATATGTTTTTACGAATTCTAAATGTCACAAATGTGTTGTTGTTTGGTAATTGGTGTCCAAAATTCTACTTAGTAAAAATATTATAATTTGGAGTTGTTTAAAGATGAAAACACAAGAAAACAAATGTTAGAATTGGTTTACATATCTTTGACCAAATCTGAATCTTAATACAGCGTACTTGACCATGAACAAGGTCTCTGCTATTTTGGGATAATTGGATTATTATTAAAAAAAATCGTATTTTATTATAACAAAAATAAATTTTAAGTAATTACACCCTTTTATTGATATAACATTGATATAATAACAATCATTTAATAATTTTATAACCTTATTATGATTAGAGGACATAAGGAGTAATTTAAGGAAAATACGAGTCAGGGAATGGAAGAATGATGCTTTAAACCGAAAAAGATGGAAAAAAACAGTGAAGGAACTCGAAGCCAAGGATCACAAGGCCTGTAGAGCTGAATATTATTATTATTATGATTAGAAAACATATTAAGGTCCAAGTTTGTTCTAAGAAATGTAATGGATAAACCTAAGAAAAATTGTAGACAATATAGTATTAAGTATTTAAAATATGTCTCTTTCCAGTCATCCATAAACAGCCTCCTATATTACCAAAGTGCCTGATTTGCCAAAAAGTTTTATCAGATAAAGCCATAAAGCCTTCAAGACTACGAAAACAGAACAAAAACAAACAAGTATTCACGCTGATAAGAAAGATAAGGATTTATCTTATTTTCAAGTATTTAAAGAAAACATTTTGAGACAGCCGATATCAGAAAAAAACCTCTTCGATAGCATTCAGACTAGATGATCGATGGCTTATACTCTTAACGCATTTCAATGCTGATTACTAAATATAAAAACCAGCACACTATCAGTAAATTTTACCAACTGTAAGTGAAATAATGCATACTTTGTTATATAAATAAAAATCTCATATTACCAGTAATACTGGGTGTATCAGAACGATCCAATTATTTCAGTTAAAAAAAATAATAAAACGGTTTGTAATTATTTATTGGTAGCAATACAAAGATAATAAAATAAATTTTATTTTTTAGGAATAGTAAGTAAAATAACATTGTTTAAATGACGGCCACTTCGTTGGCGGCACTTCTTAAACAGCTCGCGAATACTATCGAAGAGATTGCTAAAAATTTGTCGATTAATCAATCTGATCTTTTCTTCAATATTTCTTCTTAAATCTATCAAATTTCGAGGATCGTTATCGTAGACGATGCTCTTAAGATAACCCCACGAAAAAAATCTTCGAGGCGGCCACTCAACGTCTCCTCTTTGTGAAATCACCTTTTCGGGGAACAATTCGTGCAATGTCGATAAAGAATCGGTAGCGGTATGCGATGCAACTCCATCTTACTGAAACCATGTCAGCCGATTGTAATGCTCAATGCTCCTGTAGTTGAGGATAGTTGAGGACCAAAGTAATTGCGTATCATGACGATATAGTGCGCAAAAATTACTGTGACCGCTCTAATAAGGTGCCATAATGCAATTAGCTGACATAGCGACTCACACGATTATCTTAATTCTGTTCAACGGACGTTAATGTAACACCGTTGGGTTCATCTCTGCCTAAAAACGGATATTTTGTCAATAAAAAAAAAACTCAAAATTGTTGAAACTCTAACATTATATTCACATAATTTAGACTGTTAACATAATCATTTTCGTTGCGCAATCTGAATTTTGTAAGCCTTAAGATGCAAATCAGATCGCATTATGAGGTGAGTCTTCGCTCTAGATAATCCCAATTGACTCAGGCTTCCTGAGGCTGACCCGAAGCTGTTGCCTTACAGAATTCCTAAGTGACTCGATGTTTACAGGAGTACTTGCTGTTCTTGGACGGCTATAACGGATTTCACTTGTAGTGTTTCCAGTTGCGTTGAATGCCTGGATCCACGCAAAAATGGTTGCATTGTTTGAGGTTTCTCAAATGGTGCGTAATCGATAATGCTGTCGGAATAACCGACGAATGAGAATGAGCGTTTGATTGTTCTGGAAATAGGCGTGCACGCAAAACGCGTGCTGTTCCCCCGTGTAAGGCATGAAGGCAACTAGAAATGTAAAGTCAGACCTAGCGAACGATTCGTGCTTACTCCTTCCACTGCGCTTTATTTTCATTTTGTTCACTCTCAAAAAAGTTTTGAGACACTCTGAATATGTTTAAGAAATCTAAAGATAGATCAATTTTTCTATTGGAACCTTCGTTGTGAAATACTAAAATCAAATAGATTTACTACTAAACACCGAATCACTTTTTTTAAGTTCTCGACGCACGTTTTGCTGACCATGTTAGTATCATCAGATGCTAGATTCAGATAGAGATGATTTAATCTAGATTAAGTAAAGAGTTTGAGTTTAATGTAAAGATTTAATGTAAAAAAATTATTAATATTTAAAAAGAGTCCATTTCTCAACACATGAAATGAAGTATACGCGGTGTGCAAATAAAGTAATGAAGCTGGTGATGCAGCGTTCGATCTGGCAACACTGTTCTTTGCAAGGAAGCAGGCCAACATCTGATAGGTATTCACTCCTAGTTTGAAGTCCACTTGATGACCCAGTAGCAATTCTTTTCTTGAATTGGATTTTTCTAGCACGTTTTGAAAATGAGTGACAATGCGATGCGCTATCAAGTTTTACTTCAGACTTCAGCACAGTGCGACAGAAATTTTCTAAAACTTTAATACAGTGTTTTGTCAAAAGCTCAGATTTTCATGTGGTTTAGGGCATGCTCAGAAACTCGACTGAGAGACAAAGCCAGAAATGGTAAACTCCAACCTCATCACGGCCAAGAAAGCCACAATGAGCAAACCGAAAATCGAAAGCATGGTAAATCAGCATTTTTACTCAAAAGTTCTTGAAAGACTCTGAAAAAGTGCCATTCAAGTGAGACGGAACATCAAAAACACCTGGATGCTGCATCACGACAATTCCCCTTTCTAAACAATGATTTCAATTAACGCGTTTTTAGCCAAACGTCACTGTAGCTCCGCAGCCCATTTATTCACCTGACTTGAGTCCTTGTGGCTTTCTTTTTCCCCAAGATCCACCTCACATTTTGAAATCCACCTCACATTTTGGGACATTAGGGAACAATGAAAAGGGCGTAACGGAATTGAAAAATGCGGTTAGCAAAAGAATTGGTATGGACCACCAAATGACTATAAGGGGATAAAATCGCAACGAAAACGCATAAGATGTTTTTCTCTTAAGGAAATACCAATATTGTGGTCAGTCATCGAACCCTACGCCACCTTTCCTTTATTTATGCACCAGAAGAACAATTATTAATTGACGCCTTTCGCTAATACAGTGGCTTCGTCAAAATAACTTTGAAACATATATTAATTGTCACATTATTCCAAAAATTAGAGAAACGTGCATACATATTAAATATAAATATAATAAAAATTAGACATATGGGATGGATTTCCATCAAGTAGAAGCAAAAACAATCGAGAAGATACATTATCTCATATTTACCATTTGTTTCAACAGATATGTGATTTAGAAAAAGAAATACTTAAAATATATGCAATGTATTTTCCGACGAAAATCCGTACACTTCACTGTGTCTCTTTAACATAATGAAGTAATCTATGTCAAAAGGTGCTTATTAGGTTTTTCCGCAATTGACACAGCTCCTCTCGCAGATAAGCCACGTTTTTACGCCTTTGTGGGGTTAAATAAAGAAACCCGAGAGCGTGGTCGGCAATTACTGTGACGTTTCATTTTAAAACTTCCACTCGGTGAGATTTACACGACGAAATGTTATAAAATACATAAATGACTTGGTTGTCTTTCATCTTCTTTATTTTTCGTAAAGTTTTCATTCTATTATTTCCACTGTACGATCAATTTTATTAAAATAGTAGCATAAATCAGGTAGATTTAAGGCACAAGATTTATTGAAAATATCTAAAGCATGCATTAAAAATAATTATCTAATAATTATCTTCTTTTGGAACATTTTATATGAAACACTAATCTTAAAGATAGTTACCACTAAAAAACTTTTGTCGCTGTATGTCATTTCATGTAATATTTTTTTTATTCACATAACCCTCAGTAATCTTTGCATATATTTAACACGTTTTACATGTTTATATTAAATAAATATTAGATATAAAAATATGTCGTCGCCTTTTTTTTCCCACCACCAACCCTCTGTAACAAAAAAAAAACTGTACCTGTTAGAGTAATTAGCTTATTATTTTCGGAGTTAGGACTACAAAATACTTCATATACATCTATTTTCATCAATGTTACCTCAAAAAAGTTTAAATTTGTTGACCTATGTGAACTATTAATATTTTAAGATTCAATTTCTCAACATATAAAATTAAACCTTACTCCTCGAATACTAAATACAAGATGTGAACATAAAGTACTAAGATTAATGGTGTAGCGTTTGATCAGGCAACAGTGATGGGTCTTGACTACCAGTTTTAAAACCCTGTAGCCACCACTTTCCATACAGTGATTTCAATTAATAAGTTTTTATTATTCATCACACTTGACTCCTTCCTTGAAGATTTTTCTCCTTTCCTGTCCTTTTATTTTTCCTAGGATTGAAAATTCTCCTCAAAACATACCATTTTGGGACATGGGAGAACATTGAAAAGGCCGTAACCGACTTGAAAAATTCGGTTTACGAAAAGAATTGCTACAGACCATCAAATGACTCAAGGGAGATAAAAATCGCAACGAAGAGGAACTCTAAATGGGAAACTAATAATGTGGTCACATCGAACCCTAAGTAACCAGTTTCCTTAATTTATTTATGTACAAGATCAAGTATTATTAATTGACGCCTTTCTTTAATACGATAGCTTCATCGGAACAATGTTGAAAATAATTGTCACATTATTCCAAGAGTAGCAAAACATTTAAATATGTAGTAAATATAAATATAATAAACATTAGACATAGGTGATGGATTTCCATCAAGTAGAAGCGAAGACAATCCAGAAGATACATTATATGTATTACCAGCAGACTACAAACGTCCAGTCCAAATTTCAAAAAAAGTGTTTGTGATTGTTCTGTGAATTTGTGAAAAGCTATTGGAAATGTGTAAGCAATGTAAAAATGAGAAAAAAAACGAAAAAGAAGAAAAACTTATTTCTGAGTGATCATTGTACCTATTAACGATTGTGGCCATGGATACTCAATTTGAGGAGGAGTACATTGAGAAGTACGCCAATCGGAAATTTTATATGCGAGATGAATTCTATCGACAGTACACCGCTGAAATGCTAGAAATGTGTGTCCGGAACGTGATCGACTTGGAACCATGCGGTTTTGTTCCAAAATTTAAGTCATAATCAATTAAGTCAGAATTTCATGTCAACCAAATAATTTATTTTCTTCCATTAAATTTGAAATCACAATGAATCTCCAACCAAATTGTCCCGAACCACATTTGCTGCGCCAAGTGAAGTCATTTGTAAGCAACTGTTGTATTTCTGGATTTGTGTCAGGAAATGTGTGGAATCTGCTCCTGTTTCAGAAACCAATGAGCTCAATGGTTCTGGTGGCGGAGCCAATGGCGTCAATTTGACTTTGCCACTTGCGCAATACAATACAAGGGTTTCATTTCTGAATTTCAACGCCTTACAATGTGGACATACAATGCTCATCGATCCAATTGCAACAAATTGGTCTGCACTGTAATCAACTGTCATGTTGTAACGGAATACAGCTCGATGAGTATTCAACGCAATATTTGTTTGTCTTCTTGCACGATTATTCACATTCATTGTCGCGCGATTGATTTCTACTGACCCATGATGTCTCATTCGATGCATATCACCTTCGTTTGCACGTTCTCTTTCTTCTTGTGTACGTGCTGAACGTGTTTGTGATAATCGATTCCGTTCAATTTTATTTCGCTCTTCGCATTGCTCTGCAGTTCGATTAGATCAAAAATCCGTTTGGTTTGTAGCATTGATAGTTCACTTTGTTGTTGCTGTATAATTGTTTGTCACTTCAAAACTCACCGTATTTTGTAGGTAAGGTCTGTAAATTTGTTTGAAATAAAATGAGGAAACTTAATTAATTTCATGAAACGATTACTATGAACTGACAACAGCATCACAATTCAACTGAAAACAAACAACTGAATCAATTTTTCGTCACTATGTAGTCGATTGACTTGATTCGCAATTTGACAAACATCGGCCAAATGATAATTGCGCACGTACCGAAATAAATTATAATAGAAATAGTATAACTACATTTGTTAAACAGATCGCCAAACAACACAAAAGTAAAAACAAATGTAATTTTATTTTAATTTAGGCTGCAATGCGTTTTTCCAATTTTGTCTCCAGATCTTCAAGATTTTTTTTTCAATTGAAAACATTCAATTAAGTTATTTCCATCCCGGGAGCAGAACGAAAAAACAAAAAATAATCAACCAAATATGTCGTTCCTATCGTCAGTTATGATCGAGAATATATATACAAAAATGATGATTTCGTAAGGCTTTTATTCTATTCTTTCAACTGTACGATCAATTTTATTAAAATGGTAGCATCAATCAGCTAGATTTATTGAAAATGTCTGAAGCATGCACTAAAAATAATTATCTAATAATTATCTTCTTTTGGAATATTTTGTATGAAACACTAATCTCAAAGATAGTTACCAATAAAAAAGTCTAAATTACCCCTTTTTAATTCCTCGTCATACATTTCACTAATCATGTTCGCATCGTCAAGAGCTGAATCAATCTGGATTGAATTATAAACAAGTAATTTGTTGTGTATAGAGGTCAATCTCTTTGAATTTAAATAACACCTCCTCAAACACAGAAATGTGTTTACCTAATAAATGATATTGCAAGAAATAGATGATGTAACCGTAGAACAACAGTGGTAATAAATTTGTCCAATACAATTGAGAGAATTGTACAATGTAGGAATTACCACAAGACCATAGAGGGAGTTTTTCCACAGTATTCTACAAACCTTTAAGGGCCGTTTTATTGTTTTCTATAGTTTAGTTTGTTTTTGTCTCCTTTACAATACAGTCAAGTGTTATTGAAACACCTTTTCACAGAAATGGTCTAGCGCGTTCCATTTTCAAGTACCTGCTTCACCTTTTATCATGGGTTAATTGAAGTTATTTCTACCTGTCCTTGGACTGAACAATGTAGGAATTACCACAATACCGTAGAGTATTTACACAGTATTCTACGAACCTTTTAGAGCAGTTTTATTGTTTTCTATAGTTTAGTTTGTTTTTGTCTCGTTTACAATACAGTCATGTGTTATTGAAACACCTTTTCATAGAAATGGTCTAGCGCGTTCCATTTTCAAGGACCTGCTTCTCCTTTATATCATGGGTTAATTACGTTCAAAATATACGTTCTTAGGCTCTGGTTGTTCGCTGTATAAAGTGAAGATATCTCCGAGAATGTTCAGAAAGTCATCGAGGTGAAGTGAAACATTCCCCAGATGACGAGCGTCGGTTTTTTTCTTTTTTTTTTCTCTCTCTCTCTTCCACCGTGGGATCGAGACGAAAACACCAACGGCAAAGAAATAAAAGTTTTTAAACCGAGACAAGTATCAGAAAAAATCTTCCATCTACTAGAATGTGGCGGAACTCTGTGTGTGGTAATCAAAAATCCTGGGTGCTGGTGCTGGGAACGATATGGTACGAGCTTGACGATGAGGGCTATAATTTAAATTTCAAGAATACCGAACACAATGGGCTCTGTCTGACGTGTGGGGCATTAACTCCTTGTTAGATGCAATCATGTCCATTTTCCAAAATGGTAGACAATACACAATCGATTTAGATTCCGCCTGAACTTAAAGAGATCGGTATATCTGATCACGCACAATTAAACTAAATTTTACACACACTGTAATTACTTGGTAACCTCTATTCAATATAGTAAAATCAACGACAAATATGTCACTTTGATCCGACAAGCGATTATACCGACGAACAGAACCGACAACGCGAACGAACGAAATCGTTTCTCGCCTATAACAAATTGCGCCATAATTATGGCAGAGTGGCGTTTCGCTGCTCCCAAATTCATATTTCAAATGCAGCAGTCAGGCCGAATTTATATTCTGATAAATCTTAGTTAGCAATAGTTTAATAATGGGTGAAAACAGAGGGAAACGAAGGGCGGAGTATGATAAGGGCGGTGTTGGATGGTTCACCCCTTAATTTATATGTTCGTAATTATTACTGTTACGCATCAGACGAGTGCCGTTTTATTATCTGTATATTTTGTAGAAGCTATATCTTTTAATAATCCTAACTACTATATTTTCAGAGAAATTATTCATGTCAGTTAATCATTTTTTTTGCAAAGGAAGAATTAAACATACCATGACAGAAAAAGTTAAAACTTGCCATGTTATACTGTTTAAATTAATATGAATCATTAAGGATATATCTAACATTACTATTATTCTTATTACTAATAACTAGGGAGTGGATTTTTATCGAAACTTGGGCAAGAACACTCCTTATCACTGTGTTTAGTCACACTGACTGCGGACTGGTTTTATAGAACATCGTTTCTCAACCTTTTTAGTGTTGCGACCCACTAAATAGCCAAAAAATTAAGTAAAAAACGTTCGACCTCCTCACTACAATGTATCAATTTGACGTTTACGGCGACGATTCGTCCTTTTTTCATTATCGTGATGATTATGAAGAATCGTTTTTATCTTTTACTGGATTATAAAGTCCTACGAGCGTGTTCACACGTTTACGAATCGTAAAAAAACGAATCATCTATTTGTCTTTGTGTTAAATGACGAATCGTCAATGACGGATGTACATATATGTGAATGAGCCGTTACACTTATACTGAAATACCGCACACAGCCACAAATACTGAACTACAAGACTTGTATAACCCTTTGTTCTTATATTACTTTTACCAGTTCAAACCTGTGCCCTGCACGTGCTCGTACTTGTAAAATGACTAGCCGGCGCGCC
The DNA here is from genome assembly GCA_031761425.1 of Cosmopolites sordidus. NCBI lineage: Eukaryota > Metazoa > Arthropoda > Insecta > Coleoptera > Curculionidae > Cosmopolites > Cosmopolites sordidus. Next base: position 245,813 of record JARFXV010000913.1, read on the forward strand.
TGTGAGACGGGTTATTCTATGCGCTTTGGTTAAAAAAACAAAGGGACGAAACGAAGAGTTTCAATGTTAATAACTTTTTCACGAAAACAAGTACTACGATTTCTTTTCTCACCCAGTGTTACATACTACGATTTTTTCTCTCACTCAGTGTGAAATAAATTAATAACAGTGTGGTAATAAAATAAATTCATAATATTAAATCAAATGGACAAATTTGTGATAAAATGAAATGCACCGTCTACATCTGGTGAAACAGTAAAGAAAAAGGCAAGATTGTTCAATAAAGCATATTTAAATTATGGATTTATTGCCTTAGATGACCAGCCGCAATGGGTTGTTTGTTATCAAGTTCTGTCCGCGGAAAATATGAAACCTTCAAAATTAGTCCGGCAACTGAAAACAAAACACCCGTCTTTGCAAAACAAACTAATGTTTCAAACGTAAATCACCCGTTTAAAAAATCAACAAATCAAGCCGTAATGAGACCACAGCACTTCAAGCATCTGATTTACTAGCCTTAAGAGTGGCCAGAGAATCCCTACGATTACGGAAAAGCTCACGTTGCCCGCTGCCATTGATACGGTCAATGTGATGATAGGTCCGAAAGAAGCAAAAAAGTTGAAAACTATACCACTTTTAATGAAATAATTGGAAAGGTTAAATTAAGTGAATGTTTTGCTATTCATGCTATTCAGTTCGACGAGTCAACAGACGTGTCGGACTTTTTTATGTTTTATCCGACATGAATGCGAGGGATCAATTGAAGAAAATTTGCTATCTTGCAAATCAATCGTTGGTTGGGCAACTGGCGAATAACTCTTTAAAGTTTTTATTGTTTGCAACACAAAACAAAAACTTGGACTATAATAAATGTATTGTGGTATTGTAAAACATTATGCCACATATGGGCGCACACATTGGCTTGCACATCGTGCGAAGAAATGGATGCCAAATACGACTCACTGTTTTTCCAGACTGAAGTCAAGTGGTCGTCGCAAGGAAAAGTTTTAAAGCCGCTTTTTGAATTGCGAGGTGAATTGAAAATTGACTTGAATTCCAGTTTACAAGGCCGCAACAAAAACATTTACTAACTAGAGACAAAATCAATGCCTTCATCAAGAAGCTTGGTATTTGGATTTTACGCCTTGAAAACGCCATATTGATGCATTCACTTTAACTTCAGATTATATTACCAAAAATATGGATTTAGAAAATTCTGTTATTGATCGCATGTTGGAGAGCATGAAAACGCATTTACGCGAATTGATAATTCAGTTACTGGAATATTTTCGATATAACAACGATGATTTGTCCAAAAGATGGGTTCTCAATCCGTTTGATGAAAAACAAGTAACTTATTGAAATATATGGCAACAAAACTCTACAACTAGAAATTTTACTCCGGAAATGTGAATACGGATATCTAATACCGGAAGATTTGAAAAAATGGATCCCCTTCGCTGCTTCTTACTTATACGAAAAAATCTTCTCGTCTATGGTGGCTTTAAAAACTAAATAAACAAACTGACTATTATTACTGAAAAATAATTTACTTATGTGTATTTGCAATGATGATCCATGTATAGAAAAACTTTTAAATGAAAAACAATATCAACCGTCGCATTAAATTATTATTTTAAACAACTTTGGCTATTTAATTATTTAAATTTATTTTATTGTGTTGTTATTACCTGGTAATATTTAATTTTCTAACACTTGTTTTTGAACTAAAAATACTTTAATAAAAGGATTTTTCGTATACAAGTCTTATTTTTTGAACACATTGCGACCCCCCATATTCGCGAACGCGATCCCCAGATTAAGAAACGATGCTATAGAAAATTGAATTAATACTAATGTTAACTTTATCGTTATATTTATTTCGTACTGTTACTATTTTACTATACATCATAAAACAAAACAATCCAATGTACAATGTAACAAAAAATAATTGATATGAATGTATAAACATTTTAGCGATATAGTTATTTTTATATATTGAAGTGATGGTGTACGCCATTGCAGAAAACGATTTATTCACTTTTTTAACAAGTCTGGTTTCTATTAATAGCAAAAAAATATACTCAAAAAGGTATAAAGTTGTAAATGTGGGTGTAATATCAACACCCAATTAAAAATAAAATTCAGTCCTTTACCATCTGCAGTACACTTTTATACAGGTCAGCAAAGATTACAGATTCTTTCCTTCAACGATGGTTACTGGAGATAAAAAGTGGATTTTTATATACCAATCGACATAAAAAACAATGGTTAACACCAGGACAGTTAACTACCTTTGTCCACTAAACTCGAAGAGATTTACCACTAAACACCAAATCACTTTTTGAAAACTCGACGCATGCTTCGCTAACCATGTTAGCATCATCAGGAGATAATTTAATCTAATTTTAAGGCTATCATTGATAAAGGATCATTGATTTTGAAGAGTTTTCTAACAAATGTGTCAGAGCTTTAAAACTTAACCCTTCAATGGTCGCGTGTAACTAAGTTACATGAGAGGTCGCGTGGACCTGTGGAATAGTCATCCACTAACTATTCTAATTTTAAAGCCTTTTTTTGTTTCTACTAAGTGTTGTATTATAAACATAATATAGCTTAAGAAAATAATTAAACATTAATAGTGTTTTTAATATTACCAAATATTAATGAAAATATATAAAGAATTAAATTATATTTACAATAAACTTGAAGAGATTTACCACTAAACACCAGATCACTTTTTTTAACTTCTCGACGCACGTTTCGCTAACCACGTTAGCATCATCAGAAGATTATTTAATCTAATTCTAAAACTAAACTATGTTCTATTTATATGATAACCCTACCTAATGAAGCGTGTAAAAATGTAAAAGGAACCGTGAAATTTACTGAGTCTTATATTAATCATTGAAAAACTTGACTGAACGGAACAGGTCCTTTATCTCGGTTCATGATTTTCTTACATTTTTCTATTTGAATGCTTTCATATGCATCCAAAGCCCTATAGTTATTTACACTTTTTACCAAAATTAAATTTCTAATATCTATATTGTGGTCATGTTTGATTGCATGTTGGGCTAGACAATATTTTTCATTTCTCCTATATCTACTATGGGCAATGTGTTCTTTAAATCTCGTTAATATGGATCTTTTTGTTTGCCAAATATACCTTCGATCACAATCTTAACAACCAATTTTGTAAATTCTCGACTTTTCAGGTTGATCTACTTTATCCTTTGGATTACCCAGGACTTCTTTCAATTTATTATGTAGTTTGTACACAACCTTAATGTCCAATTTTTTCAAAATTTTGTCTAGCCCTCGTGTTAATTGGGCATCAAACGGTATTACTATGAATTTATTCTTGTTCTGATCCTTTTGAAAAGTCGAATAATATTTCAATAATTTTTTAAACTTATGTTTTCTAATTAATTTATCTACAATGTTCTTATTATAACCGTTTACTTCGGATATCTCCCTAATTACCCAAACGTGCGTCCAGAACTTTTCAAAAAGTGATTTGGTGTTTAGTGGTAAATCTATTCGAGTTTAGTGTTTCACACCGAAGGTTCCAATAGAAGGATTGATACCTTTGATACACTCTAAAATCAGATCTTCATCCTAAAAAAGTGTCACTGACAGTATGGTAGGATTTTTTAAGAATTACTCAGCATGAGAATCTGAATCCTAATGAAATCTCAAGAGCTGGATATTATTGTGCTCAGCTTGATAGACTAAACATGGCTTTGATTCAAGTTGAAAGACTAATTAATCGAAAAGGTGCTAAACTGCAAAATGGAAATACAAAACTTTATAGTATCAGAATCACCCAAGAAAAAATCAAAGTGTTAGGCTGGGCAGTCATTCCGCACCCATAGACACTGCACCGTCAGATTACTATCTTTTTAAATATATGGAACATTATTTTAGTAGAAAAAAGTTACCCTCGTTTTACATAAAGGCTCTAGAAAGTTCGTCAGTGACATGGTTGGAGATTGTCAATAACGATTAAGATTACATTACAGAATAAAACTATTTTAACTCTTAAATTACATATTATTTTATACACTCACAAAAAACAACAATACTTATTAATACACCTTATACTTATTAATACACCAGCATTTATACGTAAAACAATTTTCATCAACCAATAAGTTTAAATTAATTTTTGGTTTGCCCATTCTCAAGCAAGAATTCATCGCTTAATATTCCTCTTTTACAAAATCCGATCCCGAACCGGACCATTCGCCACATTGAAAATCAACGATATAGAAAAGTAAACATAACTTATGCACGGGCTTTTTCAATGGAGAACTAGCGACAGACCAGAGAGAGTTAAGTCGAGTGAAACGAAACAAACTGATGATTTCGTCGTAAATATCGCATTGAGAAAAACCGACGGTAAATGGCTTGCATTTTGTCCCTTTTGATTTTATTTTTTCAAATCGACTGATGGGTGAATAAAGAAAAAATACATAGAGAAAATTAGATTCACTTTTTTTTCCTTCTGTAATATATCAAATAAATCAAATCTTAATAATTATTTTAGTATTATAATTATTTGGTAATATTAAATAGTTTTACACTGTTTGTAGCCAATGATAACACGACATTATTAAATATGGTCGATAAAGCGGTAGTCACCTGCAAATATGTCATTTCTGTCATTAGACCAATAGAAAAACGGACAACGCAAGTAAACCAAACCGTTTCTCGAGAGTAACGAATTTCCCCGTAATTATGGCAAAGTGGCATTTCGCTGCTCCCGAATTCATATTTCAAATGCAACAGTCAGGCCGAATTTATATTCTGATAAATCTTAGTTAGCAATAGTTTAATAACGGGCCGGGGAGGAGTGAGAAGGTAGGTAGGGTGATGTTGGGTCGTTTCCCCTTAATTTATACGCTGGAAATTATTGCCGATATGGATCAGGCGCGTGCAGCTTTATTATCTAAATGTTTTGTGCTAAACTTATTTGACAATCTGATTAATTACTCCCTGCTGGAGAAGGAAATCAGAAGATCCCTGAATAGTGTGTCGTTTTTGTTCTGTTTATACTTTAACTGAAAAAACAAATTTATCAATTCGTTAATGGGGATATGGGTATTGATGTGGAGGAGATGTAGTTTCAAAAGTCTTCACGTGTCATACAGCCAACGCAACAATCGATTTATTGAGGGAGCAATTCGGTGAGAAAATTATTTTGAGGAACGAACTTGTCAATTGACATGTGATTTAGAGCATTTAGATTATTTTCTTTGGGGTTAGGCTAAATTTTAGGCTAAATCAGGCGCCACAAAACCCGTTCCACCCTCTCGTTTCACCACCACTTATGTTCTGCTTACGACATGCACGGACATGTTTCGCGTGAACTTAACGTACGTTAGCAAATTGTTTTGTTCATTATATCACTTGTAAAAGTGATATATCACAGTAAAAGTGATTCTTCTGCATCAAATAAGAAAAGAAAAACATTACCTTATTAAACTAAACATTATCAAGGGTTTCGATACAAAACTAAAAGTTTGTAAATTGGCAAAGAAATTTAATCTACCAGAATCGACAGTCAGAACAATTATAAAGAATAAAGAAAAAAACTCGAAGTTGTGAAAAATGCTCAATCTTTGAATTCGAGCCTCATTCGTAAACGTCATAGTATTATCGCTGAGGTAATACAATAATAAAAAAGAAAGCTATGGAGGCGGTGAAAGATGAAATCTTTTAAGCAAGTAACGGATGATAAAGAGGTTGCGTCTCTTTATCCAGAGAAACTCAACGCTATGATAGAAGAAGGGCACTATAGCAACCAAACAACATTCAACGTGGATGAGACTAGATTGTTCTGGAAGAAGATGCCTAAAAGAACTTTTATCGCGCGTTAAAATTAAAGAAATTTAACGCGTTTAAAATTAGAAAAAAAAACCTTTCCAGATTTTAAGGCCTCCAAAGATCGATAGACAGTGATGTTTGGCGAGAATGCAGCTGGTAACTGTAAGTTTTTTACCTCTCTTAGTTTATCGCTCAGAAAATCCAAGAGCTTTAAAAAAAACTTGTACAAAAAACCTGGTTTGCCCATAATTTGGAAGTCAAATTCTAACGCTTGGGTAACCAACGCTTGGGTAACGCTTTGATCACCACTTCATACCCGAAGTCGAACGTTAATCAAAACAAATCCCATTTACGGTGATGCTGATTATTTCGGTTTGTGTTTTTATATTAAAATAATATTATAAAATATTTAATCATCTAAGATGTGAATAAACAATTTTTTTTCAATTATTGTTTTATTTAACCCTTGGTCCTAATTAAACAAAATTTGTATGGTTTTATATACGAAATTGTACTCCGACTTACGCGAATTCGCCATATATATAGGTTAGGTTCAATAAATTCGCTGAGAACTTTCAGGAAGTTTCAGGAAGGGATTTGGAGATTGTGGACCCCTTTATATATCTTGGGCAGAGGATTTCAATGGAGGGGGATACCGCCCGGAAGTTGGAACGGCGTGTTAGATGGGGCTGGCAAGCGCAACATAGTGTTTAAGAGCAGACTCCCACTTTGCCTGAAAAGAAAAATCTTCAATCAGTGCTTCCTACCCGTTATGACATACGGCAGTGAAACCTGGACACTCACATCGCAATCAATTCAAAAACTTTGGGTAGCACAGTAAAGGAACAAAAGTCAGTATCCCAGTTTGCCTTCTGCACTTAGGCCAGTTTCTCATAGCCAAAAGCTACCGGCACCAATTGCGCCTTTAAACTTGGCCAACAAGTTTCCGTATCATTCTAATTCTTCATCAGTATCTGATCTACTTCCTGAAAACATCAGTTATAACCCAACATTTTTAATAACTACCAGTGAACCTCACTTAATAACTCAGAATAAATTAAATGATTTGGAACGTGACCTGGGATTGTCAAAACAAAAATCGAAACTTCTTGGTTCCAGACAATAGAACCTGTTAGAAAAAATGTAAGTGTTTCACCACAGAGAAAACGGAATGTAAGATTTTCAAGTTTTTATAAAATAAAAGAATCGCTTAAAATGAGCTTAAAATGGAACATATGCTTTGGCGTATTTTGATCGATTCATTGAAATACAGACTAATAGCAATCTTGCTTCATAATGGAAACAAAAACCCATCTATTCCTTTAGCCCATTATATTACAATTGAAAGAAACCTATGACAACTTAGCAACCATAATAAATCGCGTTTAATATGAACAGTATCAGTGGGATATTTGTGGGGATTTAAAAGTGATAGGTATATTGCTAGGACTTCAAGGGGGTTTTACAAAGTATTGCTGTTTTTTGTGTCTATGGGGCAGTAGGATAACAAATGAACATTACAGTAACAAAGATTGGCCTTATAGTCCTTCTTTTGAATCTGGTACTTCAAACAAACAAATATACCCCCTTGTTAACCCAAAAAAAACTGCTTCTTCCGCCTCTTGGTATTAAACATGGACAATAAAAAACGTTCTCAAAGCCATGGACCATTTGGTGATGTTTTATCTTTGGCATTAAAATTAATTTACTATTTGCAAATTATGTTTCCTCAAAGAGCGAACTATTTGTTCTGAAATTGAATTAAAATATAAAATTGTACAGTACTTTTTATCATTTGTTTATTTTACTTTTGGATATACTTGATGAATTAGTCATTGTTTGCGTTTTTTTTTATTTATATTTAATAAACTAATAATAACTAATTTATTTTTCTTTGAAGCCGTTATTTTGTGCTATTAGTTTTATTTTTTACAGTTATATTTTTCTGTTGTTTTCAGATAGTGGAATTGTGAAAGCTATCATAAACTTATATACAGCATATTTATGTGTAACGGGGTGGATTGATTGTTTTGTAATTGTTATATCTGAGTATGTGGGTTTTCTATAGATATTAAATTCTAGTTTATAATTTTGTTTGTATTTTGAAAGGTCCAGAAATGTTATGGTTTGATTTTGTTCTTTTTCAAGTGTAAATTTTATTTTTCCATGGATACTATTTAATTGCTTTAATGTTCCTTCTATTTGTCTGTGTTTGAAAGTGTAAAATCGTTTTACGACCCTATTTAGTAAGTTACGAACCTATTTATTTAAGTCACACAAATTTAAAAATAAAAGTGATAGATAACAAAGTAGAAAATTGTTTTATTCGATTTAAAAAATGAACTATCACAAAGTAACGGACAAATTAATAAATAATTTGTATTGATTTATTAAAAATTTATTTTTATTTACATAATGCTAAGTAATGTCTTTGCATACATTTAACACGATTTACACATTTGTATTAAATAAATATTAAATTGTAAGAATATGTCGTCCCTTTTTTTTCACACCATCGACCTCTTGTAACAAAAAAACGGTACGATTTACAGTAATTAGCTTATCATTTTCGGATTTTGGACTACAAAATACTTGATATACACCTATTTTCATAAATATTACCACAAAACAGTTTAAATCTGTTGACCTTGATTAATTTATAATAATAAAAATGTACGTTTGGTTTGATTTTAGAGGTCAATAAATCTTCAAAGGACATAACCTCAATTTTCGGCTTTGTAAATAGTGTGTTTAACTTTGTAAGCAAAGCAGCAACTGACAAATATGTCACCTTTGTCGGACAAGCGATCGGGACAACGAACGAAACGATTTCTCGCCTGCAACAAACTGCGCCATAATTTCAGCCTAGTGGCGTTCCCCTGTTCCCTAATTCGTACTTCAAATGCAGCAGTCACAACGAGTTTACATTCTGATAAGTCTTAGTAAACAATAGTTCAATAATGAGTCGTAGTAGAGTGCAACTAAACTAGAAACGAGGAGTATATTGTATTGAGTCACCCCCTCCCCCTCAACGTGAATTTATGCTATCGGCATTATTAGTGCTAGAGATCACAAGCGGCTTTATTATCTGCAAGTATCGTGCAAAAGCAGTTGGAATATCCAACTAATAACTCCCAACTAGAAGAGCAACTATTTATTCATGCGATTTGTCTATATCTGTAGGGTTGTCACTTATTTTCTTAAGCATTTTTAACTAAATTGAAAAAAAAATTACATAAAATTACAACTTGGAATGTCAAATTGATTTTAAGTAATCATTAAGCCACAAATTTTAAAACGCTAATCAAAATGTTACCAAAAATGTAATGAGTTTGCTTATATTAAATGTAAGGCGTTCATATATACTTTTAAAAAGAACAAAAAAAACATGTTATATAAAAATTTAAAAAAAATATCTGTCCAAAACCTGCCAAAATACTAGAAAAGTGTTGGTTTGGCAAAGAGTTTTTATCAAACAATAAGTTTGAACACCATTTTATTCGTCCATTCTCAAAAGATTTCTTTTTCGTGTTCGTCTTGCTTATCCTGATTCTGATCCCGGCCCGCACGAGTCGATATATTGAAAGTCAGCGATACAGAAAACTAAATATAACTTTTAAGCGAGCTTTTTCAATAGGGAGTTGCAGACGGACCAGACAGAGTCAAGTCAGGTGAAACGAAACAAACTGGGAATTTGTCGTAAATATCGAATTGACAGAAACCGACGGGAAACGGTTTGCTTTTTGTATCTTTCTCCGTTGCTTTTTGGAAGCAGATTAATTTTTAAGTAATCCAATACTGCATATAAAGAGTTTGCTTAACTTATTTTGTTTTTTATTCCTGCATGATAGTCAATAGCATATGCTACAAAGATGAAAAGTATCTCATAAATACAAGGGTCGTTTGAAAACTTCTCGGTCAGACACAAAGATGGCGCAAGAGTTACCCAACAAATAATATATTTACCTAGTATAGTTCTTAAGATGGCTTAAATTTGAAGTTCAAAATGCTCTAAGGTATGTACAAGTGTTGTTCGTAAAATAGTCTCCAATTTTTTCACAAAAAAAATCACATTTATTTGCAATGAATTATACTTCGTTGGAAAACCTGGACTTCTACTATTTTTCTACATAACCCTCGTTGCGATCGATGCATTTTTTCATGCGGTATAGTATTTTTCATATAGCCGAGTCATAGAGCTCTCTCGCTGCGGTAGGTAGCGTACAACCACTTCTTTCAACTCCTCGTCGATCCTGAAATTCGTTCCAGCCATGTTTAACTTCAATGCAGGAAAGAGATGATAATTAAGCATTGCCCCCTCCACTTTTGCAATCGTTTTGTCCGAACTCCGCACGTTTTTGCCACGTTTTTGATATTCATACACTTCATGTAATTGATGATGAATTTCTATAGGCGTAGTGCTCCAGACACAAAAAACGAATCACAGAACGTAACTCACATCTGGCGGAAGCGGCGAGTGGATTCTCCATCGCGAACGGCTGCCAAACAAAGACTGAGCGTAGTAGACATCCAAATAACCTCATAATTCCTTACATCCGCGGTATTTCTGGCACAATTAAAAGAGTAGGAAACAAATACAACATAAGAACGGCATTTAAAAACAAAATATACTCTGAAATCTATATTGGCAAAAACCAAACGAAACAACACAAAACAGAATACCTAAAATGTGGTTTATAAAATTCCCCGCGAATGTAGGAAATTTTATATAGGCGAGACATCTAGACCACTAGATGTTAAAATAAAAAACATAAAAACCTTCTTAGAAATGGTGATTTTAATAAATCTAGAATTTGCCAACACGCATGGAAATCGGGACATAAAATGAATTGGAATAATTCCAAAACGGTATTAAAAGAATCGGTAACTAAATTCAGACGAGTAAGAGATACCGCTATAATTAATTTAAATAAAAGTAACTGTACCAAGAAAATGCCTTCGGTAGATTTAAATTCAATATAATTCCTGATTTTAAAAAATACAGTTAAAAACGTTTAATTATTTCAAGACACAATAATCCCACAGCAAACCTCACCTATATATTTTTTTGGTAGTCTGTCAGTAAAAAATATTATTGTCAATATAAGTATTATTGATATATACAAAATATATTTACTTACTATATTTTAGAGTATTATATAGATATTATTATAAATTATTTTCAGATTCGTTTTGAAAACGGGAAGAGAAGACCTCCCGAAACGCGAACGTTTCAAAATTTGTATTTATTTTAAAAAAATTTAATTTTTTTTTTTATTTTTTAAATTTTTGTTCGTTAGGTAAATGTATTACCGAAAAAGAGTCACTGAGAAATTAGTTTCTGTTTTGTTTCTTACCCAGTGATTATTTTATTTACATAAGAACAGATATTCTTAAAATTTTGTGAGTTATAGATCGTGGCGAAAAACCCAAAAAAAATAGAAGTATGTTCTGTTCACCGATGAAGCGCAGTTCACTCGTGATGGCATAAATAATAAACATCTATGGTCTGACAAAAACCCTCATGCTACAGCTGAACATAATTTTCAGCATTGATTTAGCATTAACGTATGATATAATATGCTAAAAAATTAATTAATCGGTCCATTCATATTCGACGGTCATCTCACAGGAGAAGTTTATCTAATTTTCTTACAGAATCATTTGCAAAACTTGTTAGAAAATGTTCTACTTAGAGAGAGAAATTTCTTAAACAACTTCCCAAACCGGTGGACTGGACGAGGTGGTCCGCACTATTAACCAGCCAGATCACCAGACCTTAATCCTCTGAATTATTGTCTTTAGGGGTGGGTTAAACTTGGGTACAAGCAACTAAAATAGACACTAGAGGTACATTGTTCGACCGGATAGAAAATTCAGCAGCAGTTATAAGAAACAGACTCGAATCCATTGAGAGAGCAACCCGAGCTGTCCATAAAAGAGCTGACAAGTGTTTGGAAGTAAAGGGTGGTATTTTTGAAAATTACAAAACGTAGCCTAACTATTTATTATAAAAGTAATATTAAAAAATCTCTGTAACACCATATATATATATATATATATATATATATATATATATATATATATATATATATATATATATATATATATATATATATATATATATTTATATTTATATTTATTTATTTACTTATTTATATATCAGAAACAGAAAATGAAATAAACCGGAAAAGCGTTAGTGACACAGATAAAGGATTTGTATGCAAACAATTTTATCAGCCAATAAGTCCAAAAACCCTTTTATATTCATTCATCTTCAAAAACGAATCTGTCGTCAAAATATCTCTTTTCCCTTTTTCCTCTCTCCTCTTCTTCTTGCTTATCTCGAATCTGATCCTGAACCGAACCAATCGCTACATTGAAAATCACCGATTTAGAAAACTAAATACAACTGCTGAGAGGGCCTTTTCAATGGAAAGCTGGTGACGGACCAGATAGAATCAAGTCAGGTGAAATGAGACAAACTGACGATTTCGTTGTAAATATCGAATGGACTGAGATCGACGGAAAACAGTTTGATTTTTATCCCTTTTGGTCTTGCTTTTTGAACGAATTAATTCGCAAAAAAATATTTTTTTCCAAACTTCATAACCTTTGACAAAGATAAACGCGAAGTATCAAAAAAATAAATTATGAGCAAAATGGTTTATCAAAAAAAAAATTAAAAATTAACATAATGTTCGTATGGACATCTAAACCAGTTAGATACACTATACTACAGAGTGGCCCAAAGAGTAGAAATTTTGGCAGGAGGGATAGAAAGGTGGGGGTCGATCTTAAACGATAATTCGACTCAGGAAAATTTAGTCACGATGCCGCGCTACACGGGTGAGGAGCGTTTGTTTTGTATAATGGTTATGTAAAAAATCAAAATTGTTCTTACTGGTATGGACAAAAGCCTAAAAAGGAACATGAAAGACCCTTGCATAGCCCATAGGTCACAGTTTGAACTGCAATGTCGGCATCCGGAATAATCGGTCCGTTTTTTTTCGAAGACCACCAAGGCTGCGCAGTAACGGTTTTCAGCGTTATGTCGACATGCTTCAAACTTTTTTCATCCTTCAATGGAGAATCTCATAGCTTTCAAGAAGCTCCGAGCTCCGGCCAAACGTACAATTACTCGTGCTAAGCGCAACTTCTGGTCGCTTTTTGTAAACTCTCTTAATTATTGCTTCTCTAGCCAGGACTTCTGGAGGGAATCTAGGCCAGGACTCGCCTTCGTGCTAATTCCTTGGCCTGCAGCCAACTCAATGGTCAGGTCTTCTGGTTGACGGAAATTCGATCACTGATCGCACCCTTTTAGCTAATTCTCTGGCAACCCATTACTCTTTTGCCCCCAGTGATCGCAACCTCGGTCCCTCTCTTCGTCTCAGGAAAAGCTCAGATAAATGAATCTTCTGCCTATCAACTAAACTCCCAGTTTTCTCTTACTAAAGATGTCTCGCGCCATTCATCGTTGCAAACATTTATCTCCGGGTCCAAATGGCATTCTTGTCCCCATGATCTCGAACCTTCCAGATCGGGCTTTATCCCTTCTTTTCCAAATATTCGATAATCTGTGATCAACTGGATCATTTCCTTTTTCCTGGAGTAAATCTATCCTTATTCCAATCTACAAACTCAATAAATCTAAAACCTCTCCTCTAAGTTATCGTCTTATCGCTCTTACTAGTCATCTGGGAAAGCTGCTGGATCGGATGATACACTTCCAAGTTTTCTGGTTTCTTGAATCTACCCTTCACCACCTAATGGGTTTGGAAAATGATATTTCCTTATCCTTCGCTAAGGGACATCATCTTTTAACAGCATCCTTAGATCTTAGCAATGTTTTTGACATAGTCTGGCATTATAATATTGCTGCCACTCTTCATTCTTGTAGTATGTCTTAGTAGTATGTCTTTCAGTAGTATGTCTTTCAGGGCCTTTCAAGTTCATGTTAATGACCCTTATCTAATTTCTTCTCCTTTGAAAATGGACTTCCACAAGAGTCTGGGCTTAGTTCTTCCCTGTTTAACATTGCTATAAATAGCATCTGCTCCTTTCTTCCTAACTCTATTTCTTTTATAGTCTGTGCAGATGATATTCTACTCTATTACTCTTCCCCTACCCCAGAACCTGTGACCACTAAATGATCATCTAAGTTTGACTTCTCCTTTTCGACATATAAATCATCTTTTGTCCACTTCTGTCGAAAGCGAAATTGCCCTTGTCTCCATTTGTTTTCCCTTTGCAACTGTCCTGTTCCTTCTGCCAACTCAATAAAAATTTTTTGGAAAGAACAGAATTGGAAAGAACATCTTTCGTTTCTTAAATCCCATACACCTCGGGACCTTGGTATATTATAATGGCTCTCTCATCAAAAATGGGACTGTGACCATCTCATCCTTCTCCACCTTTATAAATCCCTCTTCATGACAAAAGTTGACTATAGCTGCATTGCCTACATTTCTTTCCCTGCAAGTTATCTCCGTCGGATAGATGTTGTACAAAATTCGGCCTTTAGATTAGCTCTAGGAGCATCCAGAACCAGTCCCATCCCCAGTCTTCATTGTATTTCTGCAATTACACCACTTTATATAAGAAGGTTGGACCTTTTTTGGATATATTCAGTAAGTCTTATATGTAGACCCTTCACTCCCTCTTATCAATCTTTCTCGATTTCAGCGATTAAAGAGTTCGGGCACGACTCTTTTCAATTTTCTCCTTGACATTGGTATTTTTTGCCCCCTATCATGGAATAATTATCCCCACAAGCCGCAATAGTTACTTCCGCGCTGTGTGTGCCTTCACAGCGCGGAATTCTTCAATTTCAGCTTTTTTCCATATAACAAACCTTTTTCTGGTATCCCTCCTCCTGCTATCATTTTCTCTAAACTTATTCCAGGCCTTCGACCTAATAACATCATTTACGCTAATGGCTCTAAGTCAATGGATGGAGTGAGTTCAGCCTTCGTTCACGATAATTTTACGTGTGTTTTTCGATTTCACAACTGGAATAGTATTCTTTCTGCCAAACTTTTAATCATTATAGAGGCCATTTCTTATACACTCTCCCGTCCAACATCCAATTGGCTTATCTACTTTGATTCCTTAAGTTCTCTCCAATCTCTTGTTTCTCCCCTACCTTCACCTCTAGTTATTAACATTCTTTCCCTCATTCAGAAATCCCAATCTAAAAAAGTCGGCAATAAAATTCCTTTGGATCCCTGGCCACGCAAGCATATTGGGTAATGAACGGGCAGGCTACTACGCCAAAACGGCTCTAAAAGAAAATCTTCCCATCCTGACCATTTTCCATCACCGGGATTCTTTTTCCTGCATCTCACTAATTGTTCAAGATATTGTTCAATTTGACTGGGTTACTTTGAGTTACACCTCCAAGTTATATACCGTGAATCCTAAATTCTTCGAATGTAGTCCCCTATGTAGTCGGGCGCTGTCACTTCTCACATGGTCATCTAATAAGTGGCGATCCTCCGTCAGTATGCACCTTATGTAGTGCTCCTCTTTCTGTTCGTCACTCTTTCGTTCGAAGACAGACTTCCCAGAGAGATTTCGTCTATTTTGTCCCCTTACTCCAGTTCATATTTTTTAATTCCTCCGATCCTCTTCCTACTTTTCTTTGATATAACCCATCTCTGTTACCTTTAAACTCCTTTTTCCCTTAAAATTTTCATCTACTCCTCTACTCTTAATTGAGCTATTCCATGCATTACATTTGACTGTTAGTAGCTGTTCCTTTATTTACAGTCTATTGCCTATTAACGTTTGAGAACCATTGGAATATAAATATACACTCTTTAATTCATATTACTTTCATTATATATTTTATATACAATATTTACTATATTCAAGTTTCATTAGTTCTGTCTGGTATATAATCTTTATGGGCTACCAAGTGGCTTCAGTTGCTGATGCGACCTAAAATTGAAAAATTCAAACTTTTTCCACTCCTGCTCTTCGAAAATTTGAAGGATACACTCAAGGCACTTGGTTCCAATAGGACGGAGCCACCTGCCACACTTCGTTCAGACACTTTTTCCGGGACAATTACTTTTTCGAAAAGAAGACATTCAATGACCCCTCGAAGCTCGAACCTAAGTACCCGGTATGTTTTTATGGGAATATCTTAAAAGTCAAGTGTACCGCAACCATCCCGCCATTCTGGAAGATCTAAAGAAGAATATTCGGCAAGAAATCGAAGCCATAACTGCAGACACTTGCCGCCGCATTATAGGAAATTTTAGAAGTCGGCTCAGGAGTGCCAGGACCGAAATGGAACACATTTAGACAATTTTATCTTCAGAATATAAATTTCCAAGAATTTTTGAAAATTTTAAGAATAAATTTGTTAAAATTGATCAAATTGTTTTTTTTTAATTAATTTAAAAAATGAACCACTTTTTGAACTCCCTATTATCAAAACTATCTATTCTAATAGTACTCATAGAATAACAATATTCTTTAATATATGAAAGTTTTTATATAAAATTCATGTAGCTTAAAATTCATGAATTTATAACAGGTATAAAATTTAACATTCTCAGTGTGTTTTTTGTCTCTCGAAAAGTCTACTGGCGAATCTTCTTCTTCCTGTGGTGAAACAGCCCATCAGTGAGCCTAACCTTCTTCAACCTTCGCCCCCAACCATATTGATCTCCAACAACCCCTTGCCAACTTTTAATATGCAGTACTACTTCAACATCCCTTCTTACACGGTACTGCTATTATGTCTTTGTCTTCCTCTTTTTCTGTTACCCTATATTGTAACCCTTTTTTTACTTTTTGGTTAAATTACATTAAATTAAATTACAGCCAACGCAGCCATTCGCCGCAGGCAGTTGGGTCATGGATGAATCTGGTCGGCACTTCGATAAGGGCCCCACCCAGGTCTTCGGAATCAAAGAAAGAAAATAATAAACCAGGAAAAAAGTTTACCTACTTCAAAACTACTCAATTAAGAAAAAACATTATTTAATAAACATAGTCACAAGTTAAACACAACATAGTCACAAGATAAACAAAAAATAAAAATAAAAAAAGCAGTTATAACGCCACAAAAGGAAATTTAACTGCGATACTTGAAACTATCCCACTTAACTAGGCATAATAAAAATAATAGTGTTCAACATTAAACTAACAGTATTAAAGTATAAGTGTTCTTATCTAGTGTTCTTGAAATTCAAAATGATGGTAGATAAATAGTGAATGAATAGCAATTGGGTAATAACTCTGAAAATAATAATAAAATAAAGTTTATCCTTTGTGGTGCTGTATAAATATCCGACTATTAAAAAGTCCGGTAGCTAAGATGAGCGGTTACTGACATGTACGGAGTCCAAAACCATAAATGTCCCGCATCAAAAACTAGCAATTAAATTGTCCCGTATTAAAAATGTCCGGATACTAAAATGTTTAGAACCTAAAACGTCTGAAGTCTAAAACGCCTGGATTCTAATACTTCTGGATCCTAAAATGTCCAGGTCCTACAATACCTGGATCCTCAAACCCTCTAAAAAATACAAAAAAATAATCATAATGCTTGTAATGCTTGGGCAACTAATGAACATACCTCTAATGGAGGGATTACTTAACTGAGACTGTCTGCGGCGTCGACTACTGGGTCGCTGTCCGTCTTTTTGGAATGGAGACGAGTGATCAGCACGAGGCGAGATTTTCGACTGTCTCGGCATTCATTGCGGAAAATACAGGTGTGCATTAAAGCAAGATATGCGCAAAACAATACTACCTGTAGCGGCCGATAATTTTTAAACGCTACAACCCCCGATTCGCCCCTCCATGATATACCTTGGTACTCACTTTTCTAACATTCTCCCTACGTGTCTTGCCCATCTGAGTCGCTGAACTCTTCTATAGTCTACAATATTAAGATCTTTGAACAATTGCTTCAGTTCGAAGTTATGCCTGATCCTACAAATTCCATTATCATTCACAGGACCAAAAATTCTTCAGGGTACTCTTCTTTCAAATACTGCAAGCGTATCTTCTGTTTTCTTTGTGAAGATCCACATCTGGCAGCCATAAGTGACTATTGGCCGAACGAGTGTTTTATAGAACCTAACTTTCGTGTTCCTTTGAATAAGTTTAGATCTTAGGACAGAATGCAAGAAATAAGTAACTTCTGGAATATCGGCAAATAACCAACGTAAAAAAACCTTTCAAAATACATCAGACCTTACCCAATCTCAAACTGACGTGACTAAAGTGCGGTATTTGGATGCAGTTCAAAAGTCATCATGGTCATTCCAAATACCAACCGAAATAATTGATATTTAACTTCCCATTAGGGTTGAAGCAGTGCTTCCTTCGCATGTACATTGATGTAATATATTGATTTACTATTTATCAATTTACAATTCTTCATCACCAATCATTAATAAGAAATTATTTGGAAAAATATTTATTTGTAGCCGTTGACAGTAAATTTTCGAGTACAATAGCTCATAATAAAGTCGGTTTCTACAATTCCTCCAAATACAAAACAATGCAACATGACAATCAGTATTTGCCATCGATCCAGATAGTTAATCAAAACCAACACAAGATTAAAAAAAAAAGACAGTTCCAACAGACTCAATAGTGCTTCGTCGGACAACTCATATAGTAACCTCTGTATGTATCTTCCTCATATTATGTCAACCTACAATGTGCACTAATACTTCAATAATATTCAAGTAATAAAACAATGTACTGCAGTAGTACTATCTACAACTAAAATGTACATGTAGTAACTCTTTCGTATTTAAAAATTTCTCATGAATATGAAAATATTGAAATGAAAACATATATATTCATTTTATTTGTAATTTTGCTTCGATGGAAAAAATCAACTAACACTGACAAAATATCTCATCCTCCAACAAAAAACATCTCAATTTACCATATACAAAGGTTATATAACGAAGAAAAAAAAATAACTTATTCATATCCACACGATATATCATTCCCCTTCGGTTAATAACTAACGACAGTCAAACCAACTCGTAAAAATAATAAATTTTATTTTTAATCGCATCAAATACGAGAATAAATAGAATTGAAATATTATTTTCGGATTTCAAGGGCCCTTGAACAGGTTTATTATCATTTTTTAACGAGATGATAAGGTAATAATCTTATCGAAAATCTATACTGTAGATATGGATATATACACACACACACACATAAAGGGCGCCACCTACTGAATCAATATATATATATATATATATATATATATATATATATATATATATATATATATATATATATATATATATATATATATATATATATATATTTATATTTATATTTATTTATGTGTTTTGACGAATGTTTTCAAGGGTGTGAAATGTAATGATAGTTTCTTGGGTATCCCGTGTTAGCTGAATGTCCACTGGTGGACGGTTTCGCTGACGTTTCGATGGAATCTCATCCATCATTTTCAAAACGTTTACTCGACGGTGTTTCGACGACAAATACTGCTGGTCGGTCTGTCGCGTCGGGTTTTGTGTGCTGGCGTGTGTTTGCGGACCCATTTGCAGTAGCACCGCTTGCATGGATGAAGAACTATCTCGCTGTCTCGGGCTCTCTGCTGATCCAACTCGGAAGTCTGATAAAATGTGTTTCCAAGCATGTGGTAATCTTTGGGAACCATCTCGGCTGTTTAGGTTGTTGACTCCAAAGATTCGCGTCGCGCCGCCAGCATACAAAACCCTCGAGTAAACGCTTTGAAAATGATGGATGAGATTCCATCGAAACGTCAGCGAAACCGTCCACCAGTGGACATTCAGCTAACACGGGATACCCGAGAAACTATCATTACACACATATATATATATATATATATATATATATATATATATATATATATATATATATATATATATATATATATATATATATATATATAATAATATTAATAAATAAGAATAATTGTGGACAAGAACCTTTCAGAACCATCGGGAGGATTTGTCTGGTGTTGGTGAAGCTGGAGCGAGTGACAGTTCCCAGCACTGTAGTAGCACAAAAAGGGTTACGAAAAAGGCACTAGACCGAAGTCTAATATCACCGGAAACTTCACCCGCTGGAGCTGCTGCACCGGTACTGCAACCAGAGTTCACTCAAGCTGGACTACCTAAAAGACGCATGAAATGGACATCATCGATGAATGAAATAATCACGCGCATTTATTGCAAGGTGACGCAACTTGAACGGGAAAAAATTGGCTTCAGACAACAACTTCACGCCGAGTTCACAAAAGCATATCCTGGCATACAAGTCACACAACAGAGAGTAATAATTCCAGAAACTAGACTAAACGAAATCAAAAAAGCATTCCAGGATGTCAAGCACATCCTGAAGAAGTCCAAAGTAGCTGTCGGGTAAGGCTAAAACAAAGCTGGACGAGGTTCTCATCATCATAGAGCTGTCATAGAGCTTTTCAACGAGAAAGAATATTACTACTCGACACCAACCTCAAGTAACAGGAAACTGCGTATCTTGATCAAAGGCGTGCTAAAACCTATCCCAACCGACGATCCAGGATAGAGCTTCAGCTTCTAGGTTTCCATCCTACTTCGATCACGAGATGGCTACCTCGCAATGAGAAAAACATCCTGAAAGTCAAGCAACTATGTTACCAGCCCGACAGAGTAGAGTTGCAGAAGAAACCAGTACGTAGCTCTATTACAAAGAAGCAGCCTTCGCCGTACCAGAATTAAGTGAAAAAGACCATCCCCGTATGACCATCTACCCCTGAGCCAGAAAGCACAGGAAAACACCAGAGCTCTGCCCAATAGACAGAACAAAGTCAATAGCAAGCCGAAGTCATAGCTGGGTTTGCTAACAAACTTTAGAGAGTTTTGAATCTGATTCAGACGATTTAACTATAAAAGCCATTCCACGTCCAGAACATCCAATTATGAAACGCGATTTTCTCGTACCGTATCGCCAGTTTTCGAGGCTTACCGCCCGATTCCGGACCAAATAAGTGTTTTCTGCATTAACCTCCGAAATCTATCAAGATTTCAAATCATATCCGACGAAGTCAGTGCCTCCTGGGCTAGCAAGAAGCGCGTAGAAAACTATCAAACCCCATCAGGACAAAGGTTAGATTCAGGCTATATGAGTAGGAGCCTTCGGGCTATCTC
This sequence comes from Cosmopolites sordidus, assembly GCA_031761425.1. NCBI lineage: Eukaryota > Metazoa > Arthropoda > Insecta > Coleoptera > Curculionidae > Cosmopolites > Cosmopolites sordidus. Next base: position 266,815 of record JARFXV010000913.1, read on the forward strand.
AATCACCTGGTTGAAGTGAAGATTACTTTGAAAGAAAAACATCCCAGCTTACCTCATTAGTTCTTAAAGTTCTAAACGAAACCGATCTTAAGATGTGGATGAACATTTCCCCCTAGTAATCGAACGAGACACAGTTCATCTAATCGTACTGCCTGTATTTAAAGATACAGTAAATAATTATATATTGATAATTAGCATGATCAAGTAGACGGGACTTTGCTTCTCTTTGATTCTTGATTGTTGTTTTAATTTGAAATTGAAAAATTGCTCTTTAGTTTGAAAAAAATTGTGTTAGTTTGTAATTACCTCAGTAGAGATATTGTCGTCATAAATAGGGATAGATAGGGAGGATATATAGGAGAGTATCAATAACAGCTACAGATTTGGAATATGTTTCTTCTATTTTGAATAGAAGATAGAATCGTCCAGTTGGTTCAACATACCTTCGAACACAATCTTGACAATTTTATCTACTTTATCATTAGGATTTCCTAGGACTTAATGGTTCATGGTGAAAACTTATGGACACCTCTGTATTCCAAAAAAAAATCAGAAGCACCACTCTAGCAACCAAACAGAACGTAACCACGAAAATGAGTCCTCACGGAGGCAGAACCAACACAACCAGTCGGAAAACACCCTGCCACTATCTTCCTGCATGTACAAAAGAAGAAGAAATTTTCCACTAAACACCAAATCACTTTATTTAACTTCTTGACGCGCGTTTCTCTAAGAAGTTAAACAAACTAATTTGGTGTTTAATGGAAAATGTCTTCAAGTTTAGTATTACACACAGAAAATTTCAAAAGAATAATTGACACAAACCTACCTAACGCCAGTCTCTCCCCAGCCTGAAATTTGAACACTTGGGAATGACAAAGCTATCTCGGCGCCAAAACCTTCGTGAAAACCTGAATACTTCCCAACAGTTAAATGAAACTGTGCACAAAAACAAACGCACTAACAGATATTAACCAGGAAACAATATCACTACCCATAAACAGTTTCTTACCTCCTATGCCACTTTCCAGTTTTTTTTTGGGATTTAATTATCCTGCATTCTAAAAACTCTCCCCTTTGTCACTTTCATTGGTCTTTCTGTTGTCTAATATCTGTTTCAGAAATTCTTAACTGTAGCTTGCGAGATACATGCTTCTATATCAAGTAAATATGAAGCTTGTTGAATGATCTTCGTGAAATTTTTACCCAATAAATTACAAACAATACAAAATGTGTAAGCAAGAGTTAACTAAATCATATTTCAACACGTCCAGTTTTAACAAAATTGCTTTTCAGCAAGCTTCCAGCTACATAAAGCAAAAACGTAAAATATTTAAATTTTTTTCATCGCATAAAATACGAGAACCAACAGGATCGGATTATTATATTCGGATTTGGAGCGACCATGAAAAGAAAATTGATAATTTAGATCCGGCCATAACGGGCCAGCGTAAAACTCCATACGGTGAGTGTGTGTATGTATATATACGAATTAATTGCGTTGGTTTTGAACGGTATTGATGGGTCGAACTTTTCGTTATTTATATTATGCGAAATATAAATTTCGACTCGGACGAGGCGTCATTAAAAACTGAACAAAAACAAAAACGGGCCTCGCTGTTTTAATGACCAATTACGGAAACAGAGGATAAATTAACGAAATGTCTGAAACATACTCTCGATATGTCGGCACCAAAGCCCTACCCTGGTCACAGATTTTGGTTTATATTATCAACAAATTAAATTTTATATGAAACCTTCCAAATTTTTCATTCACATCCGCTTTTTTGCGAGCTTGTCGTTTAACCAAAATTACTGACTAATATTGGATCATTGATTTTGAAGAATTTTCTAACAAAAGTGTCAGAGCTTTAAAACTTAACCCTCCAGTGGTCGCGTAACTAAGTTACATGAGAGGTCGCGTGGATGACAACAGTCATCTACTAAGTATTCTAATTTTAAACCATTTTTTGTTTCTACAAGTGTCATTTGTATTATTAACATAATAAAGCTTAAGAAAATAATTAAACATTAATAGTGTTTTTAATATTACCAAATATTTATGAAGATATATAAAGAATTAAACTGTATTTACAATGAACTTGAAGAGATTTTTCACTAAACACCAAATCACTTCTTTTTACTTCTCGACGCACGTTTTGCTAACCATGTTAGCATCATCAGGAGATGATTTAATTTAATTCTAAAACTAAACTATGTATATTTATATAAAAATCCTACCTAACGAAGCTTGTAAAAATCATGAACCGTGAAGTTTACTAAGCCTTACATTAATAATTGAAAAAGTTGACTGAACGGGATATGTCAATGTCAATATGGATCTTTTTGTTTGCTCAATGTACCTTCGATCGCAGTCTTGACAACTAATTTTAATTTCGTAAATCCTCGACTTTTCATGTTGATCTACTTTATCTTTAGGATTGCCCAGAACTTCTCTTAATTTATTATATGGTTTGTACACAACCTTAATGTCCACTTTTTTCAAAATTTTGTCTAACCCTCTTGTTAACTTGGCATCAAATGGTATTACCATGAATTTATTTGTGTTCTGATCCTTTGGAAAAGGCGAAGATTCTTTCAATAATTTTCTGAACTTATGTTTTATAATTAACTATGGCCTTATTATAACCATTCACTTCAAATACCTCCCTAATTAATTTGAATTCGTTGTTATAATTATCTTTATTTAAAGGAATATTAATTAATCTATTTACCATAAAATTTAAATTAGCCATCTTATGTTGGGAACTATGATTTGAATCGTTAGGAATGTATCTCGAATGGTGGTGTTTTTTCTAAAAACATCAAAAACTAATCTATTTTTATTGTTTCTACTGACTAAAACATCCAGAAATGGTAAACTATCGTTGTTTTCGAGTTCATGCCTGAATATTATATTTTGGGATTTACTATTTAAGTTCTTAATAAAATCATCTAAGTTTTCATTTTTCGAATCGAAAATGGCAAAAACGTCATCCACATATCATATTTACTCATGAATAAGTTGGCTAAGAACGGTGACAGATGATTGCCAATTGCCGTTCTTTCTTGTTGTTCGTAAAACCTGTTATTAAGCTTAAAACAATTTTGCTTCATACATAATCTTGTTAAGGAGATATAGTCAGAAACTATATTGTTATTAAAACCGTTTAAATAGAGTAACTCCCTCAGATATTTCAAGATATGTGGAATCGGGAGCCTCGGAAACAACGATGAAACGCCAAAGGAAACCAAAACCTCATCTTCCTGTAGATGAGTGTTTTTGACTTTTTCTATGAATTTGGTTGAGTTTATCACAGGACAGGAAGGCAGTTGGTTTGGTAGATTTTCAAATTTCTTTGTTAACAACTTTGCGTTTTTTTTGTAAAGAACATTTGACAGACAAATAATATAATATAAATATAATATAAAAAAAAAAATATATATATATATATATATATATACATAAATAATAATAATTGTGGACAAGAACCTTTCAGAACCGTCGGGAGGATTTGTCTGGTGTTGGTGAAGCTGGAGCGAGTGACAGTTCCCAGCACTATAGTAGCACAAAAAGGGTTATGAAAAAGGCACTAGACCGAAGTCTAATATCACCGGAAACTTCACCCGCTGGAGCTGCTGCACCGGTACTGCAACCAGAGTTCACTCAAGCTGGACTACCTAAAAGACGCATGAAATGGATATCATAGATGAATGAAATAATCACGCGCATTTATTGCAAGGTGACGCAACTTGAACGGGAAAAAATCGGCTTCAGACAACAACTTCACACCGAGTTCACAAAAGCATATCCTGGCATACAAGTCACACAACAGAGAGTAATAATTCCAGAAACTAGGAATTGACCAAAGCCAGGCTGTGATAGGACAGGATATTTTAGAAAATAATAACGATCTGGAAAATGATAATGTCCAAACAAACAACTCAAGCTGCGCATTTAAAGGTAGTTAGTGAACAATGGCCAAAAAACACTGATCAAGTTAATCAATATCTTCTGCTTAAATTTGGAAAATCAATTTCGGAGTACGAAGGCACAGATCCACTTGTAGACCACCGCTTCTCAAAGTAAATGCTTCAAAAAAGCTTGCAGTAGCATTAGATAAACGGAACAAAAATATTCTGCCTCCACTCGCTTCAAAAACTAAGACCTTAGAGGAACTACACCTGTTGGTCATCGGAATTAAGGTCAAACCAACAATAGCAGGTTCAAATGTAAAAGCACAACCTCAGAACTGGGAGAACAGGCTCGTAAAGAAAATTGATTCACTTAGGGCAGCTGTTGGCCGGCTGACTGAATGGGTGAATGAAAGAAGAACTGGAAAGAAGAATTAAATTAATCATTGGGCGAAATGAAATAAACTTTGCTAAGGACGCAATGAATACGACACCCCAACAATGCCACCGTAAAACAGAAACTGCCAGTATATGTGACAAGGCTGAAGAAATACAAATAAAGCAATAACAGAAAAATGGATAACAAATTATTCCAGAAATAAGAAAAGACTTTTTACAGGAATCTCAATCCAGTTGCTAGTAACCCTATTAATGGCTTCCCGATTAAAGAACAGATAGAGGAATGCTGGAGCAACCAGCTAAGTATAAAGCTTCCACACAACAACAACCCTTGCTGGATAAGAGAAGAACGTCAGGCCTATCAAATCTGCGAAGAAATTAAAGATAAACCATTTACAATCTATGAGGTTTCCAATGTAATTAAACAACTCCATAACTGGAAAATACCAGGGTCTGACGGACTGCAAAATTATTGGCTAAAGAAACTGCGGTGCACACATGATAAATTAACTAATATTATTAACAAAATATTAGTCGAGCCACAAAATGAAACATTATTTCTAACTCAAGGAACAACATACCTTATACAAAAGGACCATCAAAATACTCAAGATCCTTCAAAATATCGGCCCATAAACTCTCCCCACGATATATAAAATCATAACAGCTTGCATTAGGGATCGAATATATGCACATTGTGAACGCAACAATATCATCGCCGTGCAGCTGAAAGGCTATACTAAAGGAGCAATGGGATGCAAGGAGCAACTGGTTATTGATTCAGTCGTTTGCAATCAGGCGTATGCCAATAAACGAAATATGAATATGGCATATATCGATTATAAAAAGGCTTTAGATTCTGTACCACACAAGACAAATGGCTTATAGAAATCTTAAATATCTATAAAATAAATCAGCCAATACTAAATCTCTTGAAGAGCTTCATGTCAGTGTGGAGAACCAAAATCCGACTTAGATAGGGTGACCATAATATAACAAATACAGAAATTCCAATCAGAAGAGGTATTTTTCAAGGAGATTTGCTCAGATCTCTTTGGTTCTGTATCACCATGAACCCATTCTCAAACTGACTGAACTCAACCAAATATGGATTTGTCTTGAAAAACAATGGTGAACTTATGCGGTTAAACCATTTGGTCTACATGGACGATCTGAAATGATTTGCCTCATCGAACAGTCACTTACAACAAATGTTAAAAATGGAAGAATTTTCCAGTGATATACGAATGTAATTTGTACTGGAGAAGTGCCGCATATCAAACCTCAATAGAGGAAAACTACTAAACAATGCTATTAAGACATAGGACGGACAAAAGATCGAGACAATGAGTGCTGCGATACATACAAATATCTGGGGATGAAGCAGACACGCCAAATTGATCACGGCTTATATTTGCAACATAAGATAAGGATACTGCTTACAAAATCGCGGAAACACCACTCTAGAAGTTAAGAGGAAGCACAACATTACCATTAGTAAGCAACTGCGCCAACAAATAGAAAATCTGCGGAAATATTTCTTGAAACAGGTGACAACATCTACACTACATAAAGCTGTATGCCAGGCTGATCGATCAATACCACTGCGACTAAACGATGATCAAGTTCAAATCTACACAAAAACCGAACTTGAGAAATTACAATCATGGAGAGAAAAGCCTCTGCATGGTAGATATTTGATTGAGGTCGCTCAGGAACAAGTCGACATATTAGTGTCGAACTACTGGCTGACTGGCAATACATTCTACTGGCAATACAAGACCAAATTATACCTGCCAGAAATAGCCACAAGTATATAGTTCGGGGCGACAGTGTGACGCATAATCGATGTAGGTATTGATGCCGATTCTCCGAAACAATCCAGCATATAACAGGAGGCTGTGAAGCATTTGCAGCAACAGAATATAAAGAAAGGCATGACGCAGTGGCGAAGATCCTTCATCAAGAATTGGCAATAAACTGCAGCTAAAGGAATCAGAGAAAGTCCCATACTACAATTACAATCTTCAACCAGTTCTGGAGAACAATATTTACAGAATATATTGAGACCGAACAGTGCTTACCGGGCAGAAATTAAATAATAACAGACCCAATACTCTTGTTATTAATAAAACTTTTAGAAAAATAGCGTTTATAGATATAGCTTTTCAAACAACAATAATCTAGTTGCAAAACATGCTGAAAATATTATAAAGTATAAGGAGCTTCAAGAACAAATACAAAGACAATGGAAAATGAAGTGCGTGGAAACAATACCGATCGTATTTGTCATCAACTGGAGTTAATCCAACGAACCTGATAAAGAATATTAAAACTATAGGCATTAACAATCACTGTTGTAGAATCATGCAGAAGGCTGTATTGCTTAGAACAGCTCAAACCATTCGAATGTTTTTGAATAACAATAGGAAACCAAAGACACCCATCGTCACCATTGCAACCGTGTGGCCCGAGAACATGAAAAGGGCAACCACAGAGCTTAATCCTTTTGATATCTAAGATATCTGGGATAAGTCAATGTTCCCCTTAGAGAGAGTGCGAATGCCTTTACGCTAAATCACAAAAAAAAATCACCTAGAACAGAATCTTGCCAGATATGGCACCTTACCTTTGAACTGCATAGTCTGTTTTCTAATTGATTACATTTTGGTATATCTACCTTGAGTAATACTGCACCTCTTCTGATTTCGACTGGCACCTGAAGAATTTGCTTGCTTGGTCTAATCAGGTCTCAAGAAAAAGATTCGGTAAATTCGTCTCTTTTAATTTTCTTGTAATCGTTATTCACCCAGAATATGCACATCCAATTTATTCCTGACAAATTTAAAAGGTCAAAGAATACAACAGCAGGCCATCTTCTTGTATTCCTGGGAACGGACTAATTTGCACAAAGTTGGTCAATCAACTCCAACTTTTGAATGACTATGACGTATTTGAATGATTAATACGTCTGTAGAATCATTCTCATGTTGATCATCTATAAAATCCTCCAAAATTGTGCTTAATTTTTCCTTTGAGTGATGGTACGAGTCTTACTTTTTGAAACCCAAAAATTATTTAATTGTTTGTTTTTGCTCGAGAAGTACTCTTTCGGCAGTTCCCTTTTGTTTTTCCTTAAGGTTCACACGTAAATGATTTTTTTCAAAGAATGCTTCTACTAGAGGAATGCTGGAAAACCAATTGTCTCCCGTTTGATTTCTGTTAGATCCATAAATTGGTTTGACTAGACGTAAAACGACATCTTTTGATGGGTTGCTGACTAAATATCTCCCTGGTTTCTGTTTTCCACAATAAACTTCTCAATTTATTGGCAATCCCATATTTGGCAGGTTTGCTTTAGACAAACTGCCAAAATAAACACTTCTCTCTAAAAGAAAGCAATTGTTCACATATCTACTGATGTAAAATAGCGTTGGAACTTCTTGATGATTGAATTCATCAAAAATATCCCGAATAGGAGCCAGCTTGTCAGATTTTCTTCTTATTTCTGTTGTACGATAGTCTTTCGTCAGAAAAAGAAATTTGTGTTCACTTATGGCGAGGTAACAGGCTTGTATTCCACACCTTTTGGAATTAACCTCCATTTTTGATGTACTAGTTCTCCTACAACGCGCAAACCGTTAAAAACAGTATTCTAAAGAGGGCTCTAATATCAGTTTCGTTAGTTGGACGAGCATCTCTTTTCCTAAAGAATTTCTCCTTAATACAATTAAGGAATTAATAATAATTTTGACTTTGTCATCATCAACAAAAAGTTGTATTGCCTCCATTTCTGTTTTAACATCATTAGTTCTATCTTCAGGCCCCGATATATAGCTTACGATATTGTGTGAACAAACTTTAATATTTTTCCGGGGTGGTTTTTTTACTTCACTTAGATGTTCTGTCACTTCCTACAAATATATCTGAATCACTGGCCTGGCCCCTCTCTTCATTATCACTTGCGTCCTGTTCTGTCTCTGAATTATGGTTATCTGCTTCTAAATTATTGTAGTTACAGTCACTGAGGTCACTATAGCCAGCAAGAGGCTCATCTGAATTGACATCTTCCAGCCACTGTTTCCAGACAGAAGGGTCTGAACTCTTCTCCGCCACAATGGAAATTACAATAATCTCTACTTCTGTGATAAAAGAACAAACAAATGAATAAAATTTACCTATGTATCGGCTTGGAACAGTAGGACAGTCTTCAAAGTATAAATTTACTACCTATAATATAACATAAGTAAATCAGAAGTAATTTTAAGACATGAGTAAAAAAAGACTACTAAACTAGAAACATAAAAATTATTCACAAATTTAAGAAAGAAACAAAAATAAAAATACTTACATGAAAAGTCGCGCGGAGGAGAGCTCATCCACCCAATGCAAAGTGTCACTGAACATCAACGAGGCAAAACACCAACTGATGGATGTCACAACACTCTCTCCCTCGCAGACTCCTGACAAAACAAATGCACAGTAGCAAGTTATATCGGTGTGGATGACCATTGTCATCCAAGCGACCAGCCGAGAGTTAATGGCGCGTTTAAGAGTTAATAACTGTTTGAAATATAAATATTACTCATAAACTACTATATTCAGTATTTTGTGTGAATCCTCCATGAAAAATACATATTCAGCTACGCATTAAATTATTCATAACTGCAGGATGGCACAAAATAAGATATCTATTTCTGAAAAATCTAATATTTAGATTTACATCATTTATATTGAATAAGACCGAAAATCCAGAGAAACGACCGGGAAGCAAACAGGTTTCCTTTGCGTATCTTGCAGTCGCTGAAGCTGCGGTCGGAAAAGCGCACAAGGGCTTGGCATTGGGTAAAGGACCTCGGAAACCCGGTATTAAAACTAATTACTTCATTTTTAAAGCTTTTCCAGGGCGAATTTACTTCATTACTTCCCATTATTTATACAGACGTTTTGTTGTAATCTGTCTTTGCTTTTATTCATTTTATTCTCGAAAAAGTTAAAACCATAAATCATTCCCAGTAAAAGAATTAGACTTAAAATAAGCTTATTTTAAGATATGTCGGGACATTAACTTAAAGAAATGCTATGACGTATTTGTAATTCTTAAAATAAAACTGTGCAAATCAAAGAAAAAAACATGAAACTGAAATTTACTACTTTGTAACTTATTAAATCTATTTAGATTTTTTAGCAGTGCCATCATTTCCAGCTTAATTACTTTTCAATTAGTCAATTTCTACAAAATATATTCTTATATTAATTAAATAAAGTGCACAGTTAGTTGAAGAATGCGTACTTTATTAATATTATTATAATCAAAAAGTTTGGTGACTTTAAATAAAGCACAAAGTATTTATTTAAGCATTTAAATTTCTTTTAATTCCTTCAAAGTAATTCCTTCTTACTGCAATACACGGAGGAGGGTAGTCCCAGAAGTATCCGACATAACGTATAGATGGCGGTTGTTGTTTAAGAAGAATGACTAGGGTAGAAAATACCAACCTTGTAAAGCTTAAGTTTGAAGTTTGCCGACGCTACGTTATTTAGTATTTATTTGGCAACCATTAATACTGAACGCTAGTCAATTTGTGAGCATAGAAAAAATTGGTCATCGTTATGTGATACAATAATTTCATTGGAAAGGTCTCAGTCCAACCGATACCAAAGCGAAGCTAAATTCTACTTTAAGGTTGTCTGCTCCTTCATTTACAATAGTAAAATATTGGGCGGCAGAGTTTAAACGAACCGTACGAACTGCCAAGACGAACATCGCAGTGGTCGACCAAGTGAGGTGACCATACCAGAAATAGTGAAGAAAATCCACAAAATGGACCTGCATGGCCGTCGACTGAAAGTGCGCGAGTTAGCAGACATGATAGGTATTTCAAAAAATGCTGTACATCTTATTAACTAAAAATTTGGACATGAAAAAGTTCTGCGCAAGATGGGGGTCGCGATTACTCACAATGGAACAAACACAGCGTCGTGAGGATATTTCAACCGAGTATTTGTCGAAGTTTCATAGGAATAAAACTGAGTTTTTGCTCCAATTCCTAACCATAGATGAAACATGGGTCATTACTTCACATTAGTCATTACTTCACACCTGAGATTAACAAACAGTCAAAACAATCGACTGAAAGGAGAGAATCAGCTCCAAAAAAGGCGAAGACAGTTCCGCCTGCAGGCAAGGTCATGGCGTCAATTTTTTGAGATGCGCGTGGGATTATTTTCACTGATTATCCTCAGAAAAGAAAAACAATCAACGGTGAGTATTATGCGAACTTATTGCAGCGTTTGTATGATGAAATCAAGAAAAATCGGCTACATTTGGCGAAAAAGAAAGTCTTGTTTCATAAAGACAACGCACCAGTTCACACATCCGTTATCGCAATGGCTAAAATCAATGAGTTAAAGTTCGAATTGCTTCCGCACGAACCCTGTTCACCAGATTTAACCCCCTCGGATTATTTTCGGTTTCCAAACTTGAAAAAATTAAAATTTAAAATTCTTCACTTCTAATTTCAACGACGTACTGGTGTTGTTTGATTGTTTACTGAACCAGTTAATTCGAATTTGTCCACCAAACGAGGAACAGTTGACTGACCAGGACGATTGTGTGCATCGTAAAAATCACATAAGACACGGAATGTAGCTCGAGCAGAGCACTCATTTTGATAGTAAAATTTAATGATTTGTACGTGTTGCTCAACACTTTCCATGATAATCCACTGGCTTTCCATGATAATTTGGCCAACATTAATTACTGTAACCTCCAAATTTGACAACTGCAGCTTCACCAACATGGCCGTTATACACTGTCGAAGTTCGAGCTGCCCTATTAAAAAACCCTGTACTTTCTTAACAATTCATCTTAAAAAAATCACCAACAAAAATGTTTAACAATTACAAAAGTCGCTATAATTTCAAACAAAACAAATAATATGAAATTTTTGTCTGATATCAAAGATATTATTCATTACATCCTTGGATATATCTTCTGATCCTGGCGGTAAAAGCAACAATGTCCAGTCCTCTCGCTATTGCACGATTATACATACCATAATAAGAAAATGGTGGTAATAACCACCAAGATTTACAAGAAATATAATGTTTAAAGAGACGACCAAAAAATCCCTATTTGTATCACATAGCGCATCGGAAATTGTCTACCGTTCTTTAAAACTTTCATCCGTTAAGGGCCAAATCGAAAAACAAGAACAAGATCGTCCGATGGGGAAGGAGAAAAACATCTAATCCGTGGTAAAGAAAGACACAAAACACTTAACTTTGCGTCGATTGTATTAAATAGACGGAAAAGCCGGGGAAACGAACAAGAAGCCAACAGGTTTCCTTTGCGTGTCTTGCTGTCGCCCAAGCTGCTCTGTCGGAAGGGTGGAAAAGGGCTTGAAAATGGACCTCGAAAACCCAGAATAGAGACTAATTACTTCATTTTTCAAACTTTTTCAGGGAGAATTTATTTTAATATCTGCCATTTTTTATATAGAATATTTATTGAAACTTTTGCATTGTTTTGAGTGAAAAGTTTTTAACATACGAGAACAGGGTCAGAAGTAAGATATTATCCCGATAGATGGCAGTGCGATCGTAAATGTGATTACATTTCTGAGAAGCAACTTCCTTCTTAGTAACTCTCCATAAATTTCAAGCCGGTTTGATATTTAGTTTTGTTTTGTTAATTTTCGAAAGTAGATATTTGGTAGTTCGATATTTTTGCTTCATGGAAAAAGGCAAACCTGGTTTCAGCCATCGCGCAAACTAAAAATTAGCTAAAAGAGTATTACGGAGACTCTGCATATTTCATGATTTTTGGTGATTTACTGAGTTTTGATGTGGTGGTCCGTGCAGGGGTGATGCTCTAGGTTCAAGAAGAAGTGATGCTCCAAGTTTAGGTCACTATTGATAAAATGGTCAACAAAATCCATGATTTCATAGAGAAATTGTTGAAATAACATTTCGGAACAAAACAAACAGTCAAAACAATGGATTTTACCCGGCGAGCGTACACCCAAAAAGGCAGAGGCGCTTCCATTGGGTTTTTTAATAAAAAAATTTCTATTTTTTTACATTATCTTAAAACTTTATCATAAATAATATTGTCATTCAAAAACTTAAAAAAAATGTTTACAATCAATTATGAATGAATTAAAATTTATAAAATTAGAAAAAGAATCACGTACCTACGAACGCGCCTCGATTGGCTGCCATGTTTGTGACGTCATTATGGTAAAGTGTTGTCACGTTACGTCAGTATTGTCAACGGTTTCTACCTGTATATATATATATATATATATATATATATATATATATATATATATATATATATATATATATATATATATATATATATATATATATATATATATATATATATATATATATATATATATATATATATATATATATATATATATATATATTGATATTATAGGTGATTGTAAAATCACTAATGCTACAGCCATGATAACAATAGTCTGTAAAAAACAACATATGATTAATAACTAAGAAAATCAAACTCTCGTATTCTTCCAATGACACATTCTATATAAATACGTAGAGCAGCTATTCCTTTACCTTTTAAAAGCTTAGATTGAGATAATTTTATACCAGATCTAACCGAAGGCGCTTTGATTAATTTTATATTTTTATCCTCAAGAAGCAAAACAATGTTTTTGAATATTCTCTTAAATATACATAATAAAACTTTCCCAAACGAGTATAATATGGATTATATATTACAGTAGATAACTGATACAGTAACTACATTAATAAAGTCAGAATCAAAACAATCATTACCCAAAATTATATACATATATGTTTTTATAATAGCTTGATTATTTTCATTCAAGTTTACAATGCTTTTTAAACTGCAACGATCCTTCAAACCACCACACTAAACTTTTTTAAGAATATTTTCCACAATAATCCACTCCTACTACATTATTGCTTTAATTAAGATTTTCAAACCACCACATTAGACTCTTAATTTAATAATATGTGCAAACATAAATAAATCCAGCTGCTAACTATCTATAACGCATGACCAGCCAGAGATTTCCCAAATATAAGAAGGCAGTTAACCCATTTTTTGGGTGGAAACCTTAGTCACACAAACTTCTATACTCTTCGACTATCTACAAATGAGATAATCCTGTAAAACTTTCATAAGTATAAGACTTTTCATATACGATTACATTCCAAATTTTGTTCTCGTCTATTCGCGCTTTCTTGAATAATATTATTCGTTTCCTACAAAATAGACGATCCTGTAGGACTTTCTCATTGTTACTACCCTCGGTTGTGTTGCTACATGTAGATTTTTTGCGGACGCGCAGGAATATTCCTTCCTACAAATTTGACCAAGTTAATTTCTTTTCCTTAAATAAATTAAATAATATAAATTAAATTAAAAACAAGTATATATTCAAATCCCTAGCAAACCAATAAATGCAGTCAAACATATAGGTTAAACCGACAGATTAATGACTAAGATTGATAAATTGTTTTATTTGACCGGGGCTCCGATGCTTTCCGAACGTATTTTCGGAAAGGGGCGCGAAAGAAAATTTCGGTATAACGTCTAAATTGTTTGAAACCAACACGATATTGGCGATATTGGCGTTCGTGTTTACGTTTCTTACCATTGTGAGGTCACATGCGCTCGACATTTTTTCGGGAAATGTCGGAGCGTCATCGGTACTAGATTTAAAAACTTATTTAATAATGTAAGTAGTAATGTAATGTAGTAATGTAATTTGAAATAACTTTTTAATTACAAGGAAACAAAATAAATAAAAATAGTTTTGTTATAAAACTTATATATAATCTCCATTTATGACAAAAAAAAACTGTTTATAACCCCAATTGGAAGGAAAAATCCAGTTATCCAGCCACAGTTATCTGAGATTCACTATGTATTACGTCCATCGACTATTTAAAAAAAAAATGATTAGAAGAGAGTATTTTGCTGCATTATTAACCACGTTTCACAAAGAGTTGATTAAAAAAACGAATTCATTTGGGAAAGAAAAACTACTGTTTCGCTACAACAATACGCCGGCCTATTCGTCCCCTGTTGCAACAACAAAATTGGTCAACTTACATTACTATTTGATGTCGCATCTCTCCAGAAGTAATTTAAAATTTATAAAAAGCAATTGAACTTGATATCTCTCCCTGTGTATAATCACCACAGACAAAATTAATGAAAAGAACAAAAAATTATGACGCCACAACTTGGGGCTCTAAATAATGCCGAGCTGGAATTCAATTCTAATAAGAATTGACTCTGAAACGTGAATTGACGTGTGAAAGAAAGAGTTTTTAACTTTCACATTAAGACGGCATGCGTCTGTCACTCCAGGAATTATGGTATGAGGAGCTAAATGCTTGGAAAGCAAAGGAACTTTAAATGTCGGGATGCCAAATTCGAAATAAATCTATTGAGACTAGACATCTGTATAAACAAAGGTAAATATAACGAAAACTGAAACTAAAACCCAGCATAATAAGATAACGCCGACAATATTGAGATAATTCTTTAGGAAAAAAACTAATCCCCGAAAAGGTGTCGAGAAAAACCCAACTCGCTTCACTTAGCGTGCCGGAAACTGTTTACAGGAGTTGAAAACTTTCTCGCTTTAAAGACCAAATCGAAATCAGGAGTAAAATCGCCCGGTGAGAGTGAGAGAAGACGTTTAATCCAAGACAAAGAAATATATGCGTCATTTATATTAAAAATACGATTTGACAATTATACAATAAGGAACTGTGGGTAATTGTCCGTATTTAATCTTAAAACATGAATGGAAATACCAAGTATCAAATCATTAAACGTATGTATTGCTTTTGGATTTTCTAGTTTCCACCTGTGCTGATTTTTTAGGCTTATAATACTGCATCTCGTAAATGAAGCTTCATCTGTCTCTTCATCTTCTAACGATTGTTCTGCAGGAATGAATATTTAGGCGTGATTGTTATAGAATTTAGGTAAAATAAACTAGATAACCATAGTAATCTGCGTGAAGCAAATCTTGCACCTTCAGATAATGATATGGATGTAGGCCTTCAACTTTCAGAAGTCAGTAAACAATAGTCTGCTGTATATAGTGGTTCTTACTTTGCTTGCTGAACAATAGTGGTTCTTACTCCACTCGAAAAGATAATCACGTAATCCACATTCTCGAAACTCGAAAAGAAACCATAAACAAAATGTACATCCGCATACATTCCAGAAAAAATAAGGTAAGGTAAGGCATTTGAAATAAAAGTTTATACACAATAAGATACTAACCCACTTAAAACTGACGTAGCTCAAACGTTACTAACTTTCCTAATCAATTTTAATTATTTGTTATAACTATCTTATAAGAAAGTAGGGTAAGTTTTGCTTAAATCGTACCCCCTAAGGAAATAGTACTGTGATGTTTAGTACAATTTAAATGAAACAAAATCTTCTACATGGACTGAATCTTTATTTATTTGCTTTTTAATGAACATTCATAGAAACCCAAAAATATTTTATCAATACAGGTGTTTCTCAAAAATGTACCTTCGGTACGATTAAGGCGCCTAGTCGCCTAATTCGTGCCACCTGTAACCTAAGTCGTACTTAGAATAGGATTTCAGTAAAGACATCATAAACTATATATAAAAATACTTAATAATAAGAGATAATATTAAAAAATAAAAACTACAAATTAGTCAGTCTAAGATCGGCTTACAATCAATATTTTTTGGAATCATCACAGTCTCAAAGTCGAACTTAATTACCAAGTAAATTCCACATTTTCTACACGTATTTTAAAATTATCATCGAACTTACGGTCATTACTTAGCAGATGTTACGAATAAACCGAATCAGTTATTTCATGTATATATGATTGTTTGTGTTCTGATGTGTGTTTTTTAAACATTCTGCCAATCTGACCGACATAAGCTTTTGGACAATTAGAACATGTTAACATTAGTAGCAAGCCCAAACTATTGTTTGTTTTAAATGCTACTGCGTAATTGCGTCTATTTAGAAATTTTGCTATTTCAATCGAAGGTTTTCCTATATAATTTAATAAAGTATAATATGAAAGTTTAGTTAGATTTACCGGATAAATTTTCGCTAAAACTTTTTTATATAACTTTTTGTTCAGGTTTATATTGATTATTAACTGCTATTTGTTTAATAATGTTAAGTTCCTAATTAAAAATAAAATGTGTTAATGGAATATTTAATAAGCTGTATACCATGCTATTGTATGCTGCAACTTTATGTTGGTATGGGTGAGTAGACTTATTATGTACTAGCTGTACCCGCCCGCTTCGCTGGGCATTTAAAATTAACATTATTATTTATTGTAATTGTTACAATTTCTTTATTAAATTTTTTTTAACTTCCCCTTCCTGTTTTAAATCAAGCTTACATATAGTGTCCTCAAATATAGTATTTAATCTTCCTAACATTTAATCTTTATCGTCTATATCATCTTCTTCGATGATAGTTTCGATTGGCCGCAAATCGTTCATGAGCCCCATGTACTTATTAGTGAAAACGACATCTTCATTGCACCGAATGATGTCATTTGGACAGCATTGTTGTAAGGTCTGATAGATTTTAAAAATGCATTTGATTTTACAGGTGTTCCATGGAGTAGCGATTTTAATAGCTCTGGAAGTTGTCGCAAAGGTTCCAGTTTTATTTTGCCAGCTGAACAGCATAAAACTTCACATTCACCAATCCACTTTAATGTTTTACAAATTTTTGTCATTGAACTTAATTTTGATTCTTGTTTATAATTAACTGTAAGATCATACGAAAAACTGCAATTTATTTTTACTTTCCAACGAATTTTTAATTTCATACGTCGTAAATCTTTTTTCCTTTTTTGTTCTTTTTGTAATCTATTTTCCGTTTCATCTTGACTTTCACATGCACGGTTAGCTTTCATATTCTTTGATTTAGAGGTTACCATATTTATTCCACGCTTCCTTCTTTGCTTCTTTTTCTTCTTTAATTAACAAATATAAAGATATACATATAGATATATATATTTTTAATTTAATATATTTTTAAATCAGTCAATTGACACTTGGTAAAAACTTGTTTAGGTTAGAAAAAAACAAAGTTTTAATGCTACAGAAAAATATTAATTTAATAGTTTAATTAATAATTAATTTATTAAAATTAATAATAATAGTAGTTAATGTACATGATAATAATAATAATAAATAATAAGTTGATAAAAGTTGAAATTTTAAATTTGGCATTTTTGATCATTAGCGCCCTCACAGCCATTTTAGGAGTTTGAACTCCGTTGCAGATGTTCTTAATTAGTCTTAATATAGCCCAAGAAAGAAAAAATTCATTTCAAATTTTCATTTTAATAATAAGTTTATAAAAGCTATAAAATCAGATAATTAGCGATTCTCATCATTAACGCCCCCGCAACTGGCGAAGGGAGTCCAACACTCATATAAATATTAGCCTATCCGTTAAGTACATGTATTTTCTACATGGATGCCAAGTTTCAAGTCAATCGGATGCATGGTTCAGTAGTTATAACAGAACATCCGTAAACACAACTGTAGATTTATATATTAGTAAAAATTATAATATATATATATGTGTGTGTGGATTTATGATAAATATAAAAAGTGTGATTTTTATTCATATTACTAAATGTTAGATCGAGAAAATTGATCGAGTTATTTACTTCCATTTCTATTGTAAATTTAATATTCGGGTGTAAACTGTTGATAAAATTTAAAAAATAATCGAATTTATAAAATTGTCTAGGTGTACCTATAAAGCAAGTAATTATATCGTCTACATATCTATTCCAATATATAAATTTATTGCTTATGTTATTGTTAAATATTATTGGTTCCAAATCATCCATAAATATTTCTATTAATAATAGGCTGAGAGGATTACCCATTATTAGGCCTTCATTACAATTATAAATCTTATCGTTAAATTGAAAATAATTTTGTTTTAGGCAAATATTTATTAATATTAATTATTATTAATTAATATATTATTATTAATTAATATATTATTATTAATTAATATATTATTATTAATTAATATATTATTAATAATTAATATATTATTATTAATTAATATATTATTATTCTACTCATCCTTAATGTAGACTCTCAGCTTATGCTGGTCGATATTCTAATGATAAGATGAAAAAGCAATTCAGCTCATCTCACCCTAACCCTAACGAACAATGTGACACGTCTGCAAGAGCAGGACACGTTGTCCCACTATGGCAATCGATTTCGAGATACCCAGGCTCTCGAGGTTCTTTGAAAATCTCTTACTTATCAGGCCTTCGGCGGATATAATGAAAGGCACTACATCTACCTTACTTAGTTTCCACTCGTTATTCAAGTCGTATACCAGATTTTCATATTTTGTGGATTTTTCCATCTCAGTTTTTCTAATGTTGTAAGAGAGCGGCACTGCGATGTCAATTATAAAAGCCCTTTTCTCCTTTTTGTTGATTAGAACAATAGCTGGCCTGTTATAATCAACCGTTCGATCAGTAGTAATTGGTCTGTTCCAGTAAAGAATGGTATCGGATGATTCAAGTACAGGAGAAGGCAACTACTTATAATATGGAGGAGGTGCGCTTTCTAATAGCGAGTATTTTTTTGGAGTTTGCTGATGTATAATTTTTGCCAGCTGATTAAGCCGTTCTAAATAAGCATTAGGAGAAGGGCCGGGCAACCGCCAATAAGGTGCTCAATTGTTTCCACCAGAGTACCGCATTTCCTGCACTTATCGATTACGTCCAAATGCAGTATGTGCTTTTCATAGTTCTTTGTTCTTGTTACCCTGTCTTGAATAGATATCACGAAACCTTCTGTTTCTGGGTACAAGAGTCCATCGGTCATCCATTTAGAGACAATTGTTTGCCAATAGTGTCATCTTCGAATGACTTAGGAAACCTTTCCTAAGGAAGGTCCTTTCCATTCTCGAACGCAATCTGTGAGTGTTGTTCTGCTATCAATACGGTTTTGTTTATTTAGGTTAAGTGGGGTAAAACCCCGGTCCTCATTTACAACCAATTACATTAACGTACTGTTTGAATCAATGAAATGTTTTCTCATCCTATTTTCTTGACTGAGACTGAGATTTTTTACGTTTACAAGACCTCTACCTCCCAACTTTTTTGGGATGTATAGTCTCTTCGTAGATGAGTTTGGATGCAAGCATCGGAACTTTGTAAATGTTCGGCGTGTCAACCTATCAAGTTCATCAGGGTCAGTTTCTGACCATTTAACAATGCCAAAAAAATATGTCAAAGTTGGCACTACCCAACCGTTGATCGCTATAATTATAAATTATTATTATTAATATATTATTATTTATTAATATATTATTATTAATTAATATATTAGAATTAATTAATTTGTTATTATTTAGTTTTAATCGCATTTTCCGGTACTGGACCATTACTGATACTTAATGGACTCACTGTGTAAACCTAAAAAGAAGAAAGAATTAGTAGAAAAAATGTGAAATTAAAAGAAAGTTACAATAAGATATGAAATCAAACAAAAATTGTGAATGTTAGTAAAAGATCATTAAAAAAATATATATAATAGTAGGGATATAAAACTCAAAATTACTCTGCTAAAACTTGATAAAGGAGACAATATTAACCGAAAATATCCGGGGCTCCGAAAAAAACAGAATTTATTTCACTTAGGGAATCGGAGATTGTTTATAGCACTCGAAAACTTTTACCTATTAAAGGCCATATCGAAAAACAAAAACGGGATTGTCCAGTGGAAATGAAGAAGACCGTCCAATCCGTGGCAAGAAAACACAAAAACCACTTAACTTTGCGTCGTTTGTATCAAGAAAATGGAAAAACCGGAGAAAATAGCGAGAAGCCAACAGGTTTCCTTTGCGTGTTTTGCAGTCGCTAAAGCTGCGGTCGAAAGGGCGGAAAAGAGCTTGAGAACGGGTAACTCACCTCGGAAACCCGGTATTAAGACTAATTACTTCACTTTCAAGGGAAAACTTGCTTTATTATCTCTCAGTGTTTATAGAAATGTTTAGTAGTATAGAAATGTTTTTGTGTTCTCTGGAAATAATAAAAATTAACAAATTATTGGCACTAAAGAAATTTAACCAACTTAATTCTTAACACTAACATTATATCGACTACCGAATCTGTTGAAATCAGAATTGAAAGCACTAGTCATACACAGAAAATTACGAATAAAACAAAAATGACGGTGTAAAAAACCGGTGATGTAGATAACTGGATATTGAACAAGAGACAACAAAAACGATCGCAGGCTCTGAAATGAATCATTTGAGGTGAGTTTTGAGAGTAAGGAAAGTAGATAGAGTAAGAAATGAAAATATTAGAAAAGAACTGAAGATAGCATCATTAAAACGCAAAATTGAGTACAAGAAACTGAAATGGACTGGTCACCTAATGAAAATGAATGATACAACAAAGTCAAAATGGTGTGGAAAGCAAGAAACATTGGGAAGAAGTAAAGAGGATGACGAGGAAAGACATAGAACAGCAGCGTGGCTGGAATCTTGAAGGATGGAGGAAAATCGTGGAGCATGAAATACAGATTTTGATGATAATGATTTTTGGGTGCTTATAAATATTTGTCTTTATCCAATGTTACGCTACAAGTGCAAGTGTCACGCTACCATTTTGTATTAGCGCCATTTTTTTTCGTGATGTTTATGACAGTTTGGGTTTGGTGTTTGTTGTTGTATAGTATAGGCGTACAACTTTTATTACCGGTTAATACACGCTAAAAGAATCTAGTGAACTTGTTGAAATTTACAATTAAATAAAATCAATTATATGCTAATCGTCCAGCACTTCATAAAACGGCAATTTATCATTTATTCAAGCAATTTCAAGAATTCGGAACAGTTGGGGATAGGTCCCCGCATCAGAGGTCCAAGAATTGTACGAAGCACTGAAATTATTGCATGTGAGGAAGAGTTTCCAGAAACGTTGATTCGATGACGTGATGCACAACTGAGACTTCCTTCCCGTAGTTTAAGGATGTATCGAAAGCAAAAGTACAGAAAATCATACATTCGTGAATATCTTTGCTTTACTAAACGTAGAAAAAGAAAATTAATAAAGATAATGCAAGAAAATAATATATAAATAACAAAAGAAAGAGCAAATTTTACCTATAACCTAGAATTAAATTAATAATAACAAATAATATAAAAAAATGGAATTTTGGAAACTACAAACATGGAATTTTTAATAATACTTAAATATTAATTAAAACCTTTGAATATTATTTATTTTTGATTATTATTAATGATAAATGTTTTAAAATTTAAGAATAATCGGAGGTATGTCAAAATGCTACAAATCATTTAAAATTTTGTAGAATATTCTTTTCTCAATCCTTAAGCTATTGTGAAAATTTCAAATCGATTGACTAAGCGATTCAAAAGTTATTGCAATTTAAAATTATCATAATTGTATACGTAATCTTATGGAGATTCACTAAACCGGGCCGTAAATAATTTTATTGCACAATATCACAATGTTTTGCGCAATGTGTTTGATTATTTAGGGTTAGTATTGAAGATTGCGCAATGTTTGAACAAAAGTTTGAGTGAGTTTAATTTTTATTGCGCTATATTTTTCAATGCACCATCTAAGGTCAATATTACGTAACATATTTTAGTCATAGTTAATCCTCGAATGCATTCATCTATATAGAGAATTATCGCCTGTCTGGAATATCAAGAGCAAGGAATATCACGATAGTGATAAAAAGAATTCTGCTTACGAAACATGGTTGTCTAAATGCAAAGAGATGTTTCCAGAGGCACGTAAAGATGATGCGAAGAAAAAAATTAATTATTTAAGAACTAATTACCAGAAGAAGCTCAAGGAACATCTCCAGTCAAAGAAATCCGGATCTAGTACAGATAATAGATACCGACTTATTTTATGGTATTATAATGAAATGTTTTTTTTTTACAAGACCAGGACTGCGCATCTGATTCACAGTCTACTATACGTAGTATTACTCGTTAATAACGTTAAACTCTGAATAATAATTATACACGGATAAATATGATATTTTCTCATTTACATAGTAATGATTTTTATCCTGCCAGTAAGCTGCACCATGCGTTGTTAAAATAATCACAGTATTCATTCCATATTCGTTTCGCAATATCTATCGAATTTCTTTGATTGATACTTTGTAATGGTATCAGTTCGTATAGTTCCTGAGATGGTGGGTATATTATTCCAAATTCAATGTCTACACGAGTTATGTAAAATGAAGAAAAGTAGGAACATAAAGTTAAAATGATTTTTCGTATTTTAATAGGATCAAAAGGAAATGCTCTTTGAAACGAGTAGATAGGATGCCGAATACACTTTCGACCATTCTTCTACCACGGGATAAACGATAGTAAATTCTTTTTTCTTTTGTTAATCCAGTTTGGCCATATGGTTTTAATAAATTCTGCGACATTGAAACAGGAAAACATTCTAATTATTTAACTTTTTAAGACGATTCTACAACTACTGGAGACGATCAAACACCATCTACATCCAACACAGTTCCTGAGACTTAAGCAAAGAAGCTAAAGGAAAAAGATGAGAATGAGCTTATGGAATTGACAGATAAACATCTTAGGCAAAAACCAGATGAATATGAAAACTGGGCTTTGTCTTGTGCTGCGGATTTAAAGAAAATGGAACCCATACAACAAATTTTTGCTAAGAATATTATGGTGCCATTATCATGGAAGAACAACTTTTAGGGCTTTTACGCCGTCTTTCGGTAAAAATAAATTCTCCAACAATTGTATCTGTAATAAACTCCACGCCAACTCCAACACATTAAAGCCCCACACCAACTCCATCACATTACAGCTCCTCTCCATTGCCGCGATATGTGACGGGTTCTATAAACAGCCAATAATTGTCTACAATACTATTCATTATCATTCAACAAAACAAATACCATATTAACATCAGTATTATCAACAATATTTAACACTCAATTAATAAGTCGGTATTTCCTGTAAGTTTAATAAATAAATAAATAAATGATCGATTTCAAAACTTGTATTATCGCATCGCAGGTTTTCAGAATTATTAAGGAAAGGAATTGGGGGGAAATAGCACTGTGAAATTTTAAATCTTCGAGAGTATTTCCAGTCGCTAGATCCCGTAATGTAATTGATAGCGGTTGAAAAGGTGATATTGTTTCCCTCATATTCGTATTATTTTCTCAATCAATGGTGTTACCAACTCTAATATATCCTAAAACTTTGGCAAAACCAATCTTTGAAGTATTTGAAGTCTTGAAGTTTAAATTTTTTAAGTCCTTTTCTTCTCTTAACGCCAAGTTTTTTAAAAGATGTTCGTGAGTATATTTCTGCGTTTTCTTGTACCACTCTTTCGACCAGCAGCGTTTTCTTTTTTACTCACAAGCAGCAACACAATAGCTGCAGCCAAATCTTGGTCTAACATCAGCTCGCGGAACACTACTCTCCTAGAGGAGGGTCCTCACGCGAAAACATTGACGCTTATGAGCTATCAATGTTATTGCATCAATATAATTAATCGTTTGAGTGCAAGGGGTGATTTAATCATATTGCACCATAAAAATATTGAGCAAACTTATTCTAGGTCTAGGACCCGCCTAGACCCACCATAAGTTTAATACAATACAGTTAATACAATAAGTTAAGTTAACCTTACAATAAGTTAAACTCCATGATGAAAATCAGCTCCCTAATACCAGACAGATGCAGGTTGACAAAATATGGAAAATATTTTAAAAAGAGCACAAAGTTGTATGGCTGCTAATGTTCGCATTTAATTGACATAATTTTCAAAAATTAATTAATGCAAAATTTAAAAACGAAATAAACGTATTATAAAACAAATTGTATTGTTTCTTTTAAAAGTTATATAAAATTATAATTGCAGTGTGGGCCTTGCCCCACCCTGCATATCAGTTAGTTCGAAGCTTTATCCATTTGATTTTGATTTCTGATTTTATATTTTTTTATCATCTCAACTTCTCTAAACCCTTTTCTCTATAATAGAAATAATTTCGTTCCCCATAAAAAGTTATATTTACGTTTTTCTATTAGAATCTTTGGAATGAAACACTAAATTCGAAGATATTTACCACCAAATCATTTTTTTTTAATTCTTAACTCGCGTTTTACTAATCATGTAAGCATCATCAAGAGATAATTTAAGCTCATTAAATTATATCCTCAGATTAAATCATCCCCTGATGATGATAAAATGGTGCGCGAAACACGCGTCAAGAAGTTTAAAAGCAATGATTTGGTGTTCAGTGGAAAATTCGAGTTTAGTATCTTATACTCCAACAAACACACTAACATCAGCTCAGGTTTACCATATAGACTGACATAAAGTTTCCCACATTGTTATATTTAACAAATAATTCTCCATACTCAAGATCCAGTCGGCTCTCAATAAAGCTTCCCAATAAAATTGAGATAGAAGACACTGATGAACCCCGACTTATACGTGAAATCTTTTACATAAGTGGGTTTCGTTTTTTTCTTATTATCCCCCTCGATCCGCGCTTACTATCTTCCCAACTTCAGATTATAATATAGGACCGGATTGTATTGGATATACTTAATGAAATTCTTACATCATTTTTCATAAGGCTGTCCGATAAGCTTCTTGGGACGAGAGAGTCGTAGGGTTGTGGGAGGATAGATACGGTGAAGGGTAAGGGTAGCCTATGACTACCTCGAACGACGTTCTATTTAAAGTAATGCGGTTGGTTTCGCACAAAATCGATCTTCGAAAAAACTTTCTTGCCTTTCGAGCTATTTTAAAATTCGAGTCTAACTGAGGTAAGTTTTGGCTTCTAATTAAAAGTAAGCAACGAAAAGTTGCAGACCGATATTTGCCTTCTCTTTTCAACCTGGTTTAATTAGAAACAGCTCAATGGGATTTTTTTATATTACTCGCTAAGTTTTTCTGTTCGTCATAACTTCAAAACTACTATAATTAATTGAAAATATATTAAGAAAGTCACTTTACTTTAATCCATTAATTTTCTAAATTTAAATGAATGTTGTATTCAATGAAAACGATCAAAACTGAAATATTCGTACTCCTCAGCAATGCCATTATGAATATTTTATAAAAACACGTAAGTATAAATTAAAATTATTATATATTAATGTCATGTACATACTATTATGACTAAAATCAAAGAAGTTTACTACTAAAGATCAAATCACTTTCTTAAAACTTTTCGCACGTTTCGCTAACCATATTAACATCATTTATACGTGAAATCTTTTACCAGTGGCGTAACTATAGGTGTGGCAGGGCTGGCAATATGCCACGGGCCCCCGAGCCGACGATGGCCCCCGGTCCGAGAGACCGCGAGCTCAGAAGTAATCTCACATTTTTAACAAAATTTAGTAAAATTTATTTATTTTATATAAGTACTTAAAATCAATTAAAATTAGACACAACTAAAGACCATATATAAATTGAATTAAATTATTCGGATTTAAACGCATTCGAGAAAAGGATGTGGATCAATTTTAGAACGCATCCATTGCTTGTTTCTTTTTTTGTCGCAGTATTTTAGTGGCGCGTTCGAGCTAGTGATGCTCGGGGTATTCCCACATTTTGTTAACCAAGAAAGTACCTTTTTCTTGGCGCTGGCGGACTAGCGACGCACGATGTTGGGCGACGCATTCGTCCTTATGACAATTGGTCATTTGTATCTTTGATTTTTCGTAGTTTTTGTTTTATTGAATCTGCGAATAGAGGCAAAGATAATTGTGAAAGTTATATATCAACATGTCTAGTTCAAGAAAATATCTAAATGGGAGCGAAAAACGAAAGAGAAAGGGGAAGTCTGAACAAAAAAATAAAAAGTTACCTGAAATTAGTAAGTACTTTAATGACGATGAGTTTATTGATGAAAAAGCAAGTAAACAGTGCTCCGAAAGGGAAGAATTGGACGTAACTAAAAGTAACAGTATAGCAGATGCAGCACCTGACACTAGTGTATATCCAGATCCAGAACAACCACAACAGGGAACAAGCAAAAATCAAAGTGAATCTTATTTTAGTGTGAACAATATTGCATCTTCACCATATATTACTGATAAGGGTAAGTTTGAAAAACTAAATCATCAAGTGAAACGGTTCGTGATCGAAAGCAGACACTATAAACCTAAGGGTCTTTTCTTAAAAGACAGTGACAATAGATCTTTTCTAAAAAACAACATTACTATATTGTTTCCAAGGCTGGCGTAAAACTTAAACCTACATGGCTATCCTATTCCTTAATAATTCAGAAGGCATATTGTGAACCATGTTGGTTATTCGCAAATCGGGCATCGGCAGCCTTTACCCGCCCGTTTCGCTGGACATAAATTGAAATAAGTATTTGCCAAAGAAAAAAATTGTAAAACATATTGAAAAGATAATTTTTTAAATACAGCACATGCAAAATGAAACATTAACAAATTTAATCTTTTATAAATCATTCGGACCCATCATTTATAGGTAAAAGTTTATTTAAAAACTAATTAATTAGTAAAAAAGAAACTTTGAAAATTTTACGGTATTGGTTACCATAAGGCCGGTATAACGCAAATTTTCTTCTCCGATTTCTATGTTGAAAATGTATAAAAATTGTCCCGACAAACAATTCTTCGACAGAGGTAGACTAATGATGGACTATGAATCCAAAACTCAAAACCTTTTCGTTCAATGTAAGCTTGTTTTGATTTTAACAAAGATAAAATTGATTACTCTCAAAATTATTAGGTTATTTTTACAATTAAAATAAAATTAAAAAATTACTATTAAAACAATTAAAGAAAACACTTTGTCTTTTGTTATATTCCATTAATAACAATTTGAAATTCAAAGAAGTATGGCGTTTGTAATTTTAGATTCATAGCAAACTTATTACTTAGTATATTTTCATTAAATACATACGATCTGTTCCAGTTATCCAGTCAACAAATATTGTCAAAATTTGAAATGCATAATTCATATTTTTGCGGCGAGAGTAAAAATAAATACTTCATTATTTTTTGGATGGACAATTGAAGATAATTTACGTACCAATCATTTTAGTTTTAATATAAATAGCTTAAAACATATCTAAAAAGTATATATCGACTGAGTTTTTGTTTATTTACTGGTTCAGTCGTCTTTATTGCTAACAATATTTATTGGAACGATTAAAACTGTAAAATCAAATACTTAAGACTTCTCTATAAACGATGTTTTTTGGTCTTCTTATCTGGCTGAGGAATGACCAGGTTATTAGGAGTACTGACTATTCAGCATTTTACATAACACTAACCATGAGAAAAGCAGTCATTTCTTAAATCAACACCAGCCATTTTCAAACTCTGTCCTTGTGCTTTTATGATAGTCATGGTAAAGCAAACTAATATGAAATTGTAGACGTTTGAATTCAAAGTGGTAGTCGTGTCGAATTTTAAGGAATTCTTGGAATGAATATGTTTTCTCCCTCATGTTTCCAGTGAAAATCGTGACTTCTATTAAGTTTTTAAGTAGAGCTTTCGCCTGAACTCTTGTACCATTGCGTAGTTTTAGAGGGTTTAAATTACGTAATAGCATTATTGTGTCAATTTTGAGGTAAAGAAGTGATATTCCTGGAAGCGTCTGCAAAAGCTCCATAGGATAATGGACAGCATCTTCCACCTCAATTACCAATCAGTAGGTTTTCTAATAGAAAATTGTTAATACTACTGGCTTGGTCATTTGTTGGAATGGAAATAGCTCTTTATTTTAACCATGAAGTGCAATTTACTCCAGCCTGATTGATGTTTGGATATATTTTGTCAGTCAGTCAGGTAATCAAATCTCCCACGATGTCACAAAAACTACTCGGAATATTTACTTTACCTTCTTCTTCCGGAATCTCTCCATCACTTATATCAATTAGTAGTTTGATAAACTCTTCTGCTGTTAAGTCATATTGAAGATAAACACGCATATTAATTCTCAAAGATAGAACTTTAACATGAGACCATAAACTTGATGGTTTAAGACAGGCCTTGACTTTATCTGCACATGTTTCTCATGATATAACAGGTAAGATCTGTTTAAAGTCACCAGCAAACGAACAATTACTCCACCCATATGTCGGTTGCAACCTCTAGGTGAATCGTCACAAATTTAAAAGGAATAAATAATTCACTAATTCAAATATGTTCTACGGATATTTGCAGGCACTGTTCTAGAATAGAAATATCACTTGGTAGGACTATAAAAAATAATTATGCAACAAAACAACTCAAAACGAAGGACTTGCAGCGTGCTCGCTCTCCCCTCGGCTGCAGTGTAGTTTTTAATGGAAATACAATTAACGGCAGAGACTGTTTTCTGTCTAGGAGACACAAACGATGTTCTTGGATAAGAATTTACTGTGATCGGTGCCAAAAAAATATTCAGAATAAAAAGTTTGCGTATTGTGTATTAACAAAAATTAAATAAAAACTCAGCAATACTTCAAATATGAAAAAAATAAATTGTCCTTGTCAGTAAATTTCCGTTTCTTTCTGCGATTCACTACGATCGTTGTAGATTATTCACCAGTTAAGTTACCAAATTCTTGATTAATTTGTATTTCTATATTGTCTAATATTTTGAATGGCTGTTGAAAAAGTTACCAAATTCTTCTTAACTTTAAGTGTATACCTGCTTTGCAGTTGATCAAAGAGAATGTCGCAGCGAGACATTATTTTATTGAAAAAAAACAACCAAAATTTAAAATTATCATCCTCCATATTATTTATTAACCCCTGAGCTTGATTAATAGAATTTTTATCTGTCTCGGCGTCCAAATTTTCTTCAAAGCATATTTGCAATTCATTGTAAATGTAAACAAAATGTTACATTTGGATGTAAAGTTTCATCTGGTAGAGGCCGCACCTCCTTTTGCCCTTTTGGATGATCGAGAAAAGATAGCGAGAAATGCAGACAGATTTGCAAAAAACACCTTTACACCTTTTTCTATTGTACAACATCGTTCAATTATTAGATTTAATTGGTGATTTTTTATGACAATTCGGTCCTCAAATGTTAATGTGGCATTATTTCTATTAATATATTGCACTGAATTCATCTTCACTACTGTAATCGTTCAAAACATTCACTTTGCAACACTAGAAAAGTCGAAAAGCGCGATGGCAAAAAACACCTGACTATTGAGAATGGGGTAGCACCTAAGATATGACGTCTTAAATGCCTTTAATCTCCGGGTTGCTACCAAACCGACGCATTGATGTATTTGTTTTTTGCACGTTAAAGAAAACAGTAGGGGCACAAACTTGTCTGTGCCCAAAGAACGTGTTCTTTAATCGGTGCGCTTCGGCAACCCACGACCTATTTCGTTACCTCGAATGATATTATGGATGTTAGACTATAGAAGTCGCTAAAAGCGTGATCATAAACAGAACAGAGAATAGATTAATATAAAATCTGAAATTAGTTTTTCACTTCATTTTTTAATTTTTTAGTTAGGGTGCGTGCTCACGTGTCCTTATGGACCAACCGTCACTGTTGCTAACCATGACAGCATTTTTAGAAGACGATTCAATGGTTTTATTTTAAAATTAGATTGAATCATCTCCTGATGATGATAATATAGTTAGAGACATATACTTATAGTTTAGTGGTGAATCTCTTTGAGTTTAGTATAAACTATAATACCTTGTTGGCTATGTTTTAAAAATTAATTTCATTGACTTTAACTCTTCTGAAGAAAAAGAAAGAATTTTCCTTAAAAAAGAATAATTAAATAACTAACCCGATATATTGCTCTTACCTCTTAATAAGTAATATAAAAGGCGTTAAATTTGTTGACGGAGCAAATTCTTCAATAATAATTTTACCAGTAAAACTTCTTGTTTTATTGTCTCCTTCAAGTGGAGAACTTCCCACTAACCACCCTTTCTACCGTTTATCCTTAGTCAGTTTCTAATAAAAGTTCCCGTCGCAAAACCGAGGCAGAAAAAAAACAATTTATGAACGGCAATTTTTACGTGAAATCCTTCACGAAATCCCAATTCCTTCACGAAATCCCAACACAAAAAAGATTGTTTGTTACTTCGTGGAAAATCTTTTTGAACATACTTTTGATTGACCATTAATACATTATATATTCGTTATTATTATCAATAATTAATGCATTTAGTATTAATTAGCTAATTAACTGATAATTACACAGCTGTAACTTAAAGTAAAGATTTGGGGTTAGAGGCGCATCAGCAACTAAGAAGGTTATTTAGCGACTGGACCTACAACTTAACGTGGGTTCCGAACCACGGTCATCAGCTATCGAAAACCCCAGTCAGCACCCCCCCTCGGACTATCAACCCTTGGTTTTGTGCTTAACCGAAAGTATCTCGAGAAGCCTACCGACTGGCGAGTGACCAACGTAAAAAACCTCTCAGAAGGCATCCGGCCTTACCCAGCCTTGAACTGGCGTGACTGAGGGGTGATTCCTTATCAGATTTTACACTCATTACCTAGAAACATTGACAAGAATTTTAGAGAAACTTTTTTGCCAAGTACGGGATTCGAACCCACTCCACTGTCGTAACGTAAGACTGACGCCTTAGACACCACAGCTAATGTGGCTCCAGCTGTAACTTAAACTCGAAGGGATTTATCACTAAACACCAAATCACTTCAAAACTTATTTGTTGTTTAGTGGGAAATTTCTTCGAGCTTAGTGTTTCACACCGAAGATTCCAATAAAAGAATTGATTCTGCAACTTAATTATCTCTGAATTGTCTTCTGCATCTATCTCTGCATCTCTGCATTCTCTCTTTGCAATTAGTTCTGTATTGTAACCAATTATCATAAGGGTAATCTCACCTCAAAATAAATTGTTATTAATGTTTTACGATGGTATTTAGTTTCTGGTGATTCTTTTACTAATATTTAGCTATAATCAGCTAGTAAACTGGGGCTTATTTACCAAGATATTGCTTTTTCATCAACAAAATGGCTTAGAGGAATCGATGTTTACGAAAGCTTACTAGAGATTCCATCCATTTAATGCGTATGCAAAATATTCTGACTATGATTTTGATAGTTTTAAATCTCGAACTAAATCATTAAATTCAGCATTAATACCTCAAATATACACAAAAACGAGTCTACAGAGAAATGCTGAAAGTAACGCCTTATCGCTCTCATTCAACATGCAAGTAAACACGTCCTCCTTCACTTTCATCAAACGCAAAAAATCCTACTTATCATGACAGATTTCCCCAGAGCAGATTAAATTATTTCCAGGAAGAGATACACGTAAACAGATATTCAACATTGAACAAATAATCGAAAAACCCTGAGAAGTCAATCATCTGTTTCCTTGATGACCGGAAGACATTTGGCAACCTAAAATGGGAGAAATTATGGTAAATTCTACAGGAATTGATACCAAATCACTTGGTTGACTTAATTTGAAAATAGAAGAGCGAAAATCCGATGAGATTTGTGTCGACAAAGGAACCAGAAAAGGATCTCCAATTATATTCAACATTCATCGTCAATATATCATGTGTAGCGCTTTCAAAGATTGGACAGGTGGTGTCAGTAGTAGCGACATTAAAATAACTAACTTAAGAAATGCCGATGACACTACAGTTCTTGCGAGATCGACTGATGAACTGACCTCAATTACATTGACCAACAATGTAAATGTTTCGAGCTCAAAAATAGCTGATACTTATATATTTCCTCCTATTGAATTCAAAAATCATCATAAAAATAACTGATTGGATCTTGCTTTGAAGATACAGTGACCTGTCATTTTTTATAGTCTACATTTTCAGTATGAGGGAAATTTTGAGTTTCTTATTGTTTCTGTTGTAATTATTTCAGATTTTCTGGTTTTGAAGTGTTAAATTTGTTAAATCAATCACGTTTGTGGTGAAATAATATTTTCGTCACAGAAACACAATCAGACTGCAGACACATAAAGACTGCCTATCAGTATTATTTTGGTGTGAAGGTATGGGAACAGAATGTCATGGACTCCAAATTTATGTTGCAACTCTTGTTTCCCTATACTACGAGAAGAGCTGAAAAATAAAAAACAATTTATAACTTTTATTGTGCCTATGGTTTAACGACAGCCTACAAACCATTCAGATAACTTCAATTTCTGCTTGACTCCACCTATAAAGGCAAGATTATCAATAAAGAAAAGAGGAATCGTTCAGTAAACGAATTTTTCATCGGTTATTCGACCTATTTTACAATCAGATACTTAGAAGAAAAAGAAATTTACTTAGAACAAACTTTACAAACATACAGTTCATGTAGTAAAACAGTGGTTATGGAGGAACTATATTAATGGGTTAGAATGGCCTTCACAGTCCCCGGATCTAAATCCGGTCGAGAAGCATTGGAATTATACAGATAACTTCTATTTCTGCTTGACCCCACTTATAAAGACAGGATTATCAGTAAAGAAAAAAGGAATAGTTTTATACCCGAATTTTCCATCGGCTATTCGAACTATTTCACATTGAGATAGTTTACCGGTTCCTACCCCACCCCAAAATTATGAGCTAAAAATAGAAAATAAAGACCGTGTGGAAGAAGAAGAACCTAGCAAGCTTTATAGATCCCATAAATTTTTCCCTCCTAGTTGTGGAGCTGTCAGTGATGAACACGGAGAAAGATTCCATCAGGATATTTCTACGGTGGAGCAAAGATATCAAGGCCTTTGGAATGAAGCAATCCTTGCGGATTACTGCTTGTCTGTGTGTATAGATGTTCTTAGGCAAGAGGCAAGCCAAAAGAAAACAATCTCATGAAGCTACCACATGATTCTCTTCAGACCCAACAACTTGCCAGGTATTCTCCAATCAATTTTGAACTCTTAGTATCTTAATCTTAAAAAATTTTAAACGCTTTTGGCATATGCAGTTAAAATGCATCTCTTAATCCGTTAAAATAAAATATTTCCAATTATTGTATATAACAAAAACTAGAGCTAATAAAAACTTTTCTTTATCATATTAAAAATTGTAGATCAATGTTATCAAAGAAAAAAGAATATAAGCCGAATTTACGGACCTGAAATAAACAAGGCGAAACCGATCATCACAATAACGCCATGGTCAACATCAGTCAAGTAAAGCAATATAAGGTAGTGAGTTAATTCGTTTATCTTGAGATCAGAAGAAGATGCGAAATGGGTGTACTTACTGGGGTTCGGTAGCCAATTTTGATAATTTATTCTCTTTATCATTCTTCGGCGAAGAAGAAAAAGATTATTTTATTATTACATAATACATCAAAAGTTATATAATACATTAAAGGATTATATCGTTTAAATTACATCTTGAATAATACTCCTTTTCAATAAAAATATTCACAAAGCCCTGTTAGCGCTCTATCTGCACGAAACTCATCGTCCTGAATAATTTGTTATTATAAATAAATATACTCGAAAGCCTACCCTTAGTCAATAAAAAAAACGAGCAATTCTCATGCCAACAAAGCGTTCAAGTGGTCGTATATTTTAAATTCCCCAGTATTCTTTTCGGTGAATATTTCTCTCTCCCAAAATGCACACGCACGAGTGTATCTGCATTTCGCCATCGCATCATTTATGCTATCGATCCGAACTGTCAACGAAGCGACAGGATGTAGTGTCAGTAGTAAAGGGGTTGAGGGAGTGGGAGACTGATAGGAGTTTGTGGGGTAGTACTATGTTCCCTTGGATTTCATAAGCGACCCCTCAAATTGATTTACGTCCTGACTTTTATTTTCCATTTTTTCTGTCTGTGAAAATTCAAACGCTATATCGGCAAAGGGTAGCATTGTTTTGTTGTGCGACATCTCTCAAATGAAATCTTTGACCGGTGATGTCATGGCAGTTTTTTTCCTTCAACTATTTATGGATAGACGCATTAGACATCAGTGCTTTTGCAATTTTTATCTCAGTTTAGTTCCAAACTAATTTCTTTTTGAAATTTAAAGTGAAAATAATGCGTCATATAAAGGGTTTTAAAAAGGCAGCACATTGATAACTACAAAAAATAATTCGATAATTATTTTTCCTTGAAGAACAAACAATGGGCTTTATGTTTTAAAAATAATGTGTTCAAATGTCTTCTGAAGATTCAATTTTCGATTACTCTATTACACATATCGAAGAAGAAAAATATCATTGAAGCAAAACAATGACTCGATAAACATTACGCAGACTCTGAGCCAGGAAAATCAACTATAATTGATTGGTATGCTGAATTCAAATGAGGTGAAACAGAATGGGGTGATTACACCAGACAACATCAGAAAAATACACCATTTTTTTCGCAAAACCCTAAAGTAAAGCTACAGAAGATAGCTGATATCATGAAGATATCGAAGGCAGGTATTTGAAGCATTTTGCATGGACATTTGGGAATGCGTAAATTGCTATGGAAATGGATACCGCGTTTACTCACAGCGGACCAAAAACAACAACGGATTAATGATTCTGAGCAATGTTTGGAGCTGCTTAAGCGACAAAAAAAGAATTATTTTA
Source organism: Cosmopolites sordidus (assembly GCA_031761425.1). Taxonomy (NCBI): domain Eukaryota; kingdom Metazoa; phylum Arthropoda; class Insecta; order Coleoptera; family Curculionidae; genus Cosmopolites; species Cosmopolites sordidus. The sequence goes on from JARFXV010000913.1 coordinate 301,748, forward strand.
TGCGGTATGTGACAATGGATGAAACATCGATCCATCACTATACTTCGGAGTCAAATCGGCAGTCAGCTGCCGTCCAAAGCGACCAAAAATACAACCATCGGCAAGCAAAGTTACAGCTTCTGTATTTTGGGATGCGCATGGGATATTATTCAGCGATTATCCCGAGAAAGATAAAACATCAATTGCGAATATTACATAGTGTTATTGGTGCGCTTAAAGGACGAGATCGCAAAAAGTCTCCAAATGAACAAAAAAGTGATGTTTTACCAAGACAATATACCGCCTTACAAATAGTTGGCAAAGATGGCTAAATTGCATGAATTCACTTCCAATTGCTTCCTCATCCATCATATTCCATAGATCTGGCTCCCAGCGACTATTTTCTATTCTCAGACCTGAAAAAATGCTCGCTGGAAAAAAAATTCGCTTCATTGAATAGGTAATTGCCCAAACTGAACGATATCTTGAAGGAAATGAGAAATCGTTCCATAAAAAAGTGTAGAAATGATTGGACTTCTCTTCAAGGAGAATATATTGATGGATAAAGTCGACATTTGCAAAAAAATGTGTTTTTATTTGTCAAACCGGGGACTTATTAACCGGCGGTTTAATATTCAGTTCTAACTTATCTTTGTAATATCTTTGTTAAAAAAATATTAAGATGTATATCCTTAGTAATGCAGATAGTATAATATTTATTTCTACTAAAAACATGCACAAGGTTCTCCTGCCGCTCTGTCAGCACGAAACTCATGAATTATTTGTCCTAGAACGTAACACATGTACTATAAAAAGTTATGCCTCTGGTTTCAACATTGTATTGTCTCACAAGGTTTCTATTTTGATTTAAAAACTCCCAATAGATTTATTAGAGATAATTATTTGTCATTTGAAGAACTCTCTTTTATTACTTGTCCTGATGTATAAACGGCGCAGTAAAACGGAGTCTAAATTATAGTAAGGTTGTTTTCAATTTGTTCTGTATTATCTATATTTACTTTTCTTCTACCGTTTTCTTGTTTACTTCAATCTTATCGCATTGATTAGTTCCGACGATAAGACGAAAACGGGTCGGATGATGGAAATTATAGCACGAAAGCTTCATTACGATGAGAAATAAAAGGGATATCTTCCGTTGATATATTGGTGTTATCTTAAATAATAAAGCTGATGTCGTAGGTGTTAAAATTTATTGACGAACCCGACGACAATCATAACAGCTCTCATATATAAATTCACATGAAATTTTCCATTTTATTGTCTCTTCTGAATAAGGAAATTCTCGCTAGATTTGTTCCCTTGTCCACTTATGCTCAGTCAATTTTCCATCAACCTCGACATCTTTTACGTAGGTGGGCATATTTTTTTGTAAACTTATATTTTTTATATTCTTATATAGATTATATAAATATATTATTAATATTAGAATATTATGAAAATTATCTTATCTAGAGAATATACAGGGTGTAAGGAAAAAAACTTTAAACCATTTCGTAAATTTAACCAATAATTCTTCACACCATTTTGAACAAAAAAGGTTTCCTTAAAACATATATCCAAAATACAACCATTTCCGCGGAAAACAGGTTAGATTTTTTCAAAACAGGACAGAAATTTTATTGTCAATTGGCCACATAACCAATTCGATTGTCGTGCTTATTTCGATAGAGGAAATTACATTTTTGTTTCGTTGGTATTATTTGAAAGTAAAATGTAATATTTTTATAGCCATTCATTCCATACGTTTCACCACACATTTAGTTATTTTTCTCACAAAAAATAGGAAAACTTACACATTAGTGTCTTTTAATGTCAAAGTTGAAGTTGCTAGCACTAATTTTTCAAATTATAACACATTTTAAACGATTTAGGTTAGATCGAAAGACACACAATTAATTGTTTTAGTAAATTAATTGTTTAAAATATCAACCATCCCATTCCTCGTAAAAGAAGCTTCGTAAGTTGATAAAAGATTAAAACATAACGGATTCCTTTGATTTTGGCCAATAAAATATAACACCACATTTTTTCGTGTGTAAAAAATCAGCCGGCAAGAGGACCTGAATCGTTTGTACAATGAGAAACTAAAACATGATACATAACCCTTCGAGTAAAGGGTCTAGGAATGATGTAACTTTGACAGCTCATCGCAGCCATATAAGTTTACCGATTTTTGACAGGTTTTGTCCATTGATTTCCGAAATGTTTGCAATTAAATCATAATTCGTTTCACGCTAGAAGAGCATTTGGAAATTGTTCAGTTTTACTAGACAGTACCTAATAAATTGCCTAAAATTACCTAAAATTTAATTCACAGTCCCCTCATGCTACTCAACGAGCAATTCAGTCCCATCGTGGTATTCGTTATGGTAGTACTTTTAAACAGGCTGTTGAACGGGCGTGTTATTAGAAAATTTTAAAGTGAGTTACAGTACCTGTACAATAAAAAAAAGGCAGAAGTGTTAAGAATATACAATCTCGATTGCTCGTCACTCGCAGGAGTTAGGCCTCTCACTAATGGCAACCTGGCAAATTTTGAGATTGAACTTAGGCTTGCATCCGTAAGATGGTACTAGCACAAGAATTGAAGTCAACTGAACATCGTATTCGTCGTAAATTTACCGATTAGGCCCTCGAAATGATGGTAGCCAACAACAAATTTCATCGCAAAATCATCTTCTCCGATAAAGCTCATTTGCCAGTAAACAAAATTGTCAGTATTGGTGCGAATTTAATTCACACTTGATACATGAGAGTCCTTTGCATTTGCAAAAGATCACAGTTTGGTGTAGATTTTGGCAAGGTGGAGTCATCGGTTCTTATTTCTTTAAAAATGAAGAACGAGCCCCCGTTACCATCAATACCGAGCACTACAAGGGAATGCGGGAAGATGTTTTTCCCCGAAATTTGATGGAATCGATGCGAATGACCTTTATTTTTAACAAAATGGCGCACCACTACATATTTCCAGTGTAAACATGGACTTATTGCGAGCTAAGTTCGGCAACTCGTTAATTTCGTGAAATACTCTATCAGCTTCTCATACCTTACTTTATCAAAGGCTTTTTCATAATCTATAAAGCAGGCCTGATTTTTTCGGTACATTAAAAATGAAGAAGGTATCCCGAGAAACCAAGCCCATTTCTAAACCTAAAACATATGTTGCTCATCTCCTCTTCCAAACGTCGATAAATTCGATTATGTGCTCTATTTAAGAAGGTTTTAAGTAAAATGAATTTCTTTAGTAAGGCTTTAAGTGTTCTTTACACATTTTGGAGTTTTATTTCTTGCAGAAATTGCAACGAAAATTGTGGTCAACCATTCTGATGGTACATATACTTTTTAGCTGTACCGTAAATCGATTTAAAAAGGGGTGAATCAAATATAAACCAGAATTGCATTATACATAGTTCCACGCTCTACATATTTTTCCCAACGGTTTGGAAGCTTGTGCATTCCTTACTCGTAGAAAATTTGAGTTTGAGTCATCAGCTAATTGCGCACGTAGTCCTCAATATCTTGATCGTTATCGAATCGTACCCCTCTATATGCATCTTTCAAGGGCGCAAATAAAAAATAATCACCGGGGATCGGGGGCACCACTGTAAGCGGATTTTGTTGCCTCCAACAGCTGGCGGTAGTAGGCTGCATTAACCGTACGTCGATTATGTAGAAAATCAATCAGCAAAACTCCCTTCCAGTCGAAAAAAAAGATCGCGAGAACCTTATCAGCTGAGAGACAGGTTTTAGCCTTTACAGGGCAAGTTTCGTCTTTCCTTTGCCATTCCTTACTCGCCATTTTCGATTCTGGAGTATAATAATGCACCCATGTTTCATCACATGTGACGATACGCATCAAAAAAGTATCTCCTTTCCGTCGAAATAGATTCAGCGGTCTCTTACTTATTTGAAATCGGATGTTATTTTTTGATCTTCGGAACCCATCGGGCACAATTTTTATTGAAGCCAAGATGATTTCTGATGTTTGTTTGAGCACTTCCAAAGCTAATACCCACCTGTAAAGCGGTTTCATGAATATTGAGCCGTCGTTCACTTTCGATAAGGTCGCGAACTGCACGAATGTTGTCAGCAGTGCCACTTGACATGAAACGTCGATTTCAACCAAACACTTCGATCTTAGACTGGGTATCGTCCCCATACTGAATCTTCAAACCGAGTTTAACGCCTTCCTTGGTTAAAAATTTTATTATAACCCGTTACGCAACGCATGGTGGAACCTGTTGCTCACTCATGACTGTACTGGCAAAAGAACTGAGTGAAACAGCTCACCGAGCGTTTGCCCCACTCCTAGTACATTGCACTGTAACGATCTACACTGATAGCCCGCTCGTGATTGGCTGAGGAAAGTAATTGTAAAATTCCGATTTATATTTGATTCACCCTCGTATTATTTATAATTGATTTTCTTCTCATAATTTCTCTAATTCTATTGGTATTTATCTGGTTTAGGTGTTTTATTACCTTTCATGCCTTTAAGTACATATTTAACCTCTTCTATTGTTATGTCTAATTTGTCTTCTTCATTTATGATGGACTTATTTATTAATATTTTAATTGTACAATATATAAATGGTGGTACAGTACGTACACCATCATGATGTATACAAAAAAAACAATTTAATGGAACAAAATATGTTTTTATGTGGCATTTTTATGTGGTATTTTTTGTTCTCCAGTATATTTTATTTTTGATATTTTTTAGTAAACATTCTGATATGTAATAGTAGTTTCGATTGATTGCGGGGTTGGGACTTGGTGAAACATAGTAGAAATGATAATAATTAAAACACTTGGTATTTGTTTCAGAATATATATTGTGAATAAACAAATATATTTTGAAACACATACCAAGGGTTTTAAATATTATCATATGTAATAGTTCTGATGTTACAGATAATACAGGGTATTTGGTGCATCGTTTGCCAAATTAAAATGGCCGAAAGGAAACGCTTTTGCCATCTCCTCAGCCTCTATAAAGCATTATTGGGCGCAAAGGTTTTTAATGTTAATTATTTAATTCTTTATTTGAAAAATTCCAAAAATCAGCATTAAAACTTTAATTAAAAAAAAAAAGTTATTGGTATTGTCTTCAAATTATTTTTCTATTTGAATGTGTAATGTTATAGGGTTCTATGATAATCAAAATTAAACGCAAGCGACATTTACTTTATTTATAGACTGGCAAAGTGTTTCGAAGAAGTAAAAATAAATTTAAAGCTCAATTTTGAATTGCATATTAAACAAAGACTAAAAACGATAATGGTTCTTCGAATTCTTAAAAAAAATCTCTCGTTTATCATCTTTCTAACGATATATGCATTCATGCCATAAAAACGTTTTACTAACTTCACTGATTTGCTAACTTTGTATATCGAGGCGCATTAGGTTGATATTTGATATTACTTATTTGCGTAAATAATATACACCAAGTAGGTAGAAAATGCTATATCACTCTTGCGCAGTGAAGTCTGGCTGCTATCTCTATATTACATAGGGTACTAACGTTCCTTGAACTTAAAGTAAAAATAAAATCTTAATAATCAATGTTTTAATTAATCACAATTCTTGCTCGAATTGCTGATCTCCATTGCGTATACACGCGCGCAGTTTTCGCCTCATTTCTACCGTAGTAGTACGTAAAAGAATTTCTTCTTTAATTATGACGAAAACCGCCTCTATGCGTTGGAATATATCTTCTCTAGTTTCAACGTCTGTGACGTATACAAGTTCTTTTGCCCGTCCCCAGATGTAAAAATCCAACGGAGTTGAGTCTGGAGACCGTGGAGGCCATGGAATAGGACCATCCCTGCCAATCCACAAATTTGGGAAAACTTTATTTAAATACCCCTTGACTGTTAAGCTCCAATGTGCAGGACAACCCTCATTTTGGAACACAATACTCCGTCTTCATTAATTATTGGAACCTCAGCTAACAATTCGGATAAGACGTTTGGAACAGTTCAATAAAAGTGATTTGATATTTAGTGGTAAATCTCTTCGAGTTTACGTACGGCTAGTGATAACACGCGCCGTGGGAATTCACCTTTAGCATGTACGGGTTGTAAGTCTGTTCAAAAATTACCTACCTTGTACCGGAGTGTAATGAAAAGCATGTTTCTTATTTTCGCGAAGTACTTTCCACACCATCCAGATAGGAATTTCGAGTAATGAAGCTACATTTCTGATGGTTCTAATAGGTCCTTCCTCGAACAGCGCCAAAATCAGCTCAACGATTTCAACATGGTGTCGCGTCACAATCCCTCTTGGGTTTTTAATGTTCAAATTCACAGTTTCGCGCAAGCGTCGGTAAGTGTTTTGGAACGTGTGCCGGGGAAGATCTGTTAGGAAAGCGATCTTGATAGATTATTTGCGCTTCTCGTGCAACATCATTGGAGCTTCCATATGTCATCAAATTGTCCGCGTATTCTTCATTAGAGAATGCAGCCATCATTAAATCAACAAAAACACTAACAAAAACTAACACAACTCAACAAAAACAAATAACACAAATAATAATAATAATAATAATAATAATAATAATAAGTTTATTTGCTGTATCAATGTTTGAATACAATAACTAAATTATACAATAATACAATTATAATTATAACAAAATACAAATCCGTCTTTATTATGCACTAACACCTACTAATGATACGCAAAATGGAACTGGAAGCAATTAAAAAAGATCTAGTCCAGTTCAAATAACCGAATTAAAAGATTAGCGGCGTTGCGTTGGAACAACAAATGCGTTAAGCAGCAAAGAGAATCAAATCTCGACTAAAAAAAAAACTGAAACCACGACGCGCGTTTTTTCCGCTGGTTTTTGGTTTACCTAATGAAGGAGAGAGACAGATGATGCAGTTCCAATGAGGGAGATGACAGTTTTTACCTGATTAGAGCGTGTTGTTTACATAAAAACAAGTTTTTATCCTGCATATCGAATATCAGCCTAATGCGTCCCGATACACAAAGTTAGCAAATTAGTGAAAGAGAATAAACCAAAGATTTTTTTAAAGAATTCGAAGAACATGATACATTTTAGTTTTTTTTATATGCAATTTAAAGTTGAGCTCTAAATTTAATTTTACTTCTTCTAAAAACTTTGTGAGTCCATACAAAAAACTAGATGTCGCATGCATGTAATTTTGATTTTCGTAGAACCCTGCAACATTAGGGAGGCCGAGGAGATAGCAAAAGACCCCTCCCATCAGCCATTTTAATTTCGCAAACGATGCACCAAACACCCTATATTTTAGATAGCTCACATTTGTCAATATAATAAAATTTGCTTCCAACAAAAATACCATAAGTGAATGGTGACAGTTTATACTCACAATGCTTTACATAAATAAGTTTCCTTTTATTCTTTCTTCTCTATCTCTCCCCCCGAAGCCTGTGTGTTTACTATAATTCCATTACAATAAAGGATTAGATTATATCAGATGGATTTAATTAAATTCTTACATTATTTTTCATAAGGCTGTCCGAGAAGCTCCTACGGTCGAAAGTAAATGACGGATTGCAAAGAGGAAGAGGCGGAGTGGATTAAGGAAACTGCCGCAGGATTGATGGTTATATGTAGGATTGGTTGGTAGGTATCGCGAGTAGCATTTTATTTCAAGATATTGCGATTCGTTTTTCTCAAAATCGATATACAAAAGAACACTTCAGCTAATTTACATTCGACTCTTACTGAGGTAAGTTGGACCTTTAGTTTTAGACCTATATTTAAAAAAAAAGTCTGCTGATGATTCAATTCTTCTATTAGAACCTTTAGTTTGAAATACTAAACTCGAACAGATTTACCACTAAACACCAAACCACTTATTTAAACTTCTAGGCGCGCGTTTCGCTAACGATGTTGACATCATCAGGAGATGATTTAATCTAATTCTAAAACTAAACTATGTTCTATTTATATGACAGTCGTACCTAATGAAGCGTGTAAAAATAATGACCCGTGAAGTTAACTGAAGATTACTCTTTTTGCATTTCATTTAGGTAGTTATTAAAAAGTTATTCCCAGAAATATCCAAACACGTCCCATTTTTAAGTAGCTGCTTCTCCTTTATATCATGGGCTCGTTGAAATTATTGGTACCTGACTTTGGACTGGACAATGTAGGATTTAACACAAGACCGTAGAGGGAGTATTTTCTCAGTATTCTACGAGCAGTTTTATTATTTTTGTAGTTTAGTTTGTTTCTGTCTCGATTACAGTACAGTCGAATATTTAAGTCGATTTTATATAAAGTGGCATTCTAGTCGTCGATTTTGAGAAAAAATCCAGCGGATAAGTTTTGTTATATATGCGAATGATTAATTTTAAAGTCACAAGTTAGATCTATATCCGAGGAAGTCAAAAAAGTCAATCTTTTAAACTTTAAGTGCCAAATAGGAAATCAAGATAAAAGTTGGGCTTCTCTTATTTGGTATGTGAGTTGTCACGTAAAACTAGTGCAGTGGATGCATCGCAAGAAAAATTCTATACCGCCTGCTGTTCCTATGGTGTGGAGAGAGCGGACTGACCATGTAAGTAATTGCTACTTTTGTATCACTAGAACAGAAGGGATTTCAATAAAGCAAAGAGACAAAATTCAGCATCTAAATTTTCCTTCTGCACTTAGGTCAGTTCCTCATAGCCAGAAACTACCGGTACCGATTGCGCCTTTAAACCTGGACAACAAGTTTCCCGAAGATTCTAATTCTTCATCAGGATTTGATCCACAACTTCCTGAGAACACTAGTTGTGACTCAACATTTTTAACAACTACCAGTGAATCTCACTTAATAACTAAGAATGAATTTAATGATTTGGTACGTAACCTGCGAATGTCAAAACAAAAATCGGAAGTTGATTCCAAACTTCAACAGTGGAACCTGTTAGATAAAAATGCAAGTATTTCATTTTACTGAAAACGGATTGTAATATTTTCAAGTTTTTATCAAATGGAAGGATCGCTATGTGTCTGTTGTGATATTGATGATTTAATGAATAAGTGGAGTATTTTCATAGATTAGTCGAAATACAGCCTAAAAACAGTCTTGCTTCATAATGGAAACAAAAACCCATCTATTCCTTTAACCCATTCAGTGACAACGAAAGAAACCTATGACGACTTAGCAACCATACTAAATCGCTTTAAATATGAACAGTATCAGTGGGATATTTGCTGGGATTTAAAAGTGAAAGGTATATTGCTAGGACTTCAGAGGGGCTTTACAAAGTATTGCTATTTTTTATATCTATGGGACTGCAGGGCAACAAAAGAACATTACAGTAAGAAAGAGTGGCCTCATAGAACTTCTTTTAAACCTGGTACTTCAAACATAAAATATGCCCCCTTTGTTAACCCAAAAAGGTGCTTCTTCCGCCTCTCCATATTAAGCTTGGACTTTGTCAAAGCTATAGATAAAGAAGGTAATGATTTCATGTACCTAAAGCTCCTAGATGATTTCCGTTTTCAAGAAAAATGAGTTAGTGTGTTACGTGTTATAAGTTAGTGTGTTACGTGCGTAAGTTGAGCTGTGCAATTAAAAAAGTTGACTGAACGATATAGGTCTTTTATCCTGGTTCATGGTTTTCTTATATTTTGTTATTTGAATACCTTCACAAGCAACCAATGATCTATTATTTCCTAACATCTCTATTAAGGTTATATTCGAATACATGTTGGTGCAACACAAGATTTTTAATTTATTCCCTATTTAATGTGAGCAATGTGTTCTTTAGATCAAGTTAATATGGATTTTTTAATATGCCCAAAATACCTATCATAATCTGGGATTACCCAGGACGTTTCTTAATTTATTTTATAGTTTGTAGACAACCCTAATGTTCACTTACTATTAATTGGGTTCCAAACCCATCTTATTAATTGGGCATCAAACGGTATTACCATGAAATTATTTTTGTTCTGATTTGTTCGAAGATTCTGTCACTAATTATCTAATAATATTTTTATAATAAGCATTCGCTTCGGATAGCTCCTTAATTAATTTTATTCATTTGTTGTAATTATCTGTGTTTAAAGGAAAATTGATTAATCTATTTACCATAAAATTTAAACTTCATACTTATGAACTCAAAAACAATGAAATATTACCATTTTAGGATGTTTTAGTCAGTAAAAACAATAAAAAATGTATTAAAAGATTTTAATATTATAAATACAATTACATTAACAATATAATCTAATGGAAATTCCTAAGTTGAAGCTAACATTTAATTCCATACATTACCACCATGTCTACATTATAAGACAACACTTCAAAAAAACACACGCAAAATCTTGTTGAAACACCCATTCTATTTCGATATCGCATCGTTTAAACTATCGATCTCAGCTGTCAACGAAGCGACAGGACGTAATGGCAGTAGTGGGGATTTGAAGGTTCGGGGACTGATATGGGTTGTTGGGATAGTGCCGTGCTCCATCGCTATTTCATCAGCGACCCGTCAATATGAATATATGTCCCGATTTTTGTTCTCTTCTTTTTTCGTGCATGTGAAAGTTAATATCGACACTAGTGGCATCGGTTCGTTGTTGTGTACCTCTCAAACGGAATATTTCACGAGTAATGACGTTATCGTCATTTATTTATTTTTTATTCGAAAATATTTCATTCGAATCGAATTTTCGGCGATGCAAGGTTTATTTCGGTTAGTTTCGCATAGAGAGTTCGGAGTCAAATTCCCAGTTTTGGACAGGTCTAAATTGGCGTCATTTTCAAAACTGAATAGAGTAAATAAATGTAATGTAGTAATAAGAGAGAAAATAATATAATAATAATTTATAAAAAATGGAATAATCAATAAAAACTTCAAAACAACGCACTATATCTAATTGAACAATTAATTTCCCAAACTTTTTTAAAATAAAATATGACATTTTTTCTCTCAATTTTAAATTTAAAATTTTAATTGACAGTCTCGAGTCCAGCTGACGACGGCTTTGATGCCAGAAACCGATCCTGGAAAATACTTGTATCGACGCGATGGTGCCGACACATACGAAACGAACAGATGCACGTGAAGTACGTAAACTCAGCCTACTACGAATTCACAAACAAGGTCAATCCTGAATATTTTGCTTCACGTTAGAGATATCGAAAGAGGTTATTATAAAAAGTTGTTCGGAATATTATTTTAACGCCATATACCGAGTTTCATGATAAAATTCGCATTTTTAATTTTTTCATTATTTTCGTCTATACACAAAATTATTACAAGTTTATTTGTTTAATTTGATAATTAATGTGCCATGGTGAGTAAAAACTTAACACATTGTCAAGAGTGTCATGTATTCAAATATTTCAGTAAAATAAATAGCACTTACAAAGGAATAATTATTTTATTATTATTGGAAATTTTTTGGGAATTTTGGGATCAAATTTAGGGAAAAGTATATAGTATATAACAATAATTTTCATAATACAAATAATTAACTATCAAATGTGATCTCTCGCAACTAGTCCTCCGTCTACTCGAATACATTTTTTGATTCTTTTACGATTCTGTTGTAATAATTTTGTGTAAAGACCAAAATTATGACAAAATTAAAAATGCGAATTTTGTCATGAAACTTGGTATATGGGATTAAAATAACATTCTGAACAACTTTTTCTAATAACTTTTTTCGATATATCTAACGCAAAGCAAAATATCGAGAATTGACCCTGTTTGTGAATTCATAGTAGGCTTAGTTTAAAGTTCAGATGTTTTATGTCAAAATAAATTAGAATATATATATATATATATATATATATATATATATATATATATATATATATATATATATATATATATATATATATATATATATATATATATTGTTCTTTTTTTTCTGTCCAAGACGCTGCTCATAAATAAAGCGAGAATAATTATAAAAAAAAACATTAATTGTACGAACACTTCAAAGATTTATATAAAAAAAGGCAATTTTTCGTTAAAAAAAGAAGAGAGGAAACTTTTCGTAAAAGAATCTATATAATATATTTGTAAATGTTTTACCGATATTTTTTTCTAACTATAATTTTAAAAGTGATATTGGCGTCAATCTGAACTGGTAAATAATATCTTATTTATAAAAACGTAAAAACGTTAAGAGCACACTTGAAAATAAAGAAAAAGAGATGAAAGAATTAAAACTGGGACTTGGGGGATATTTGGGATCTGGGATATTTAGATTTCCGATAATGCCCGCTGACTTACCAGGATTAACTTACGGTTTTTGGATTATTGTAGAGTATACACTTTATCACAATTTTATGCAGGAAGTTCTTTGCCTTGAATCTGGAGACCAGTAACACAACAACATCCGAGCATCTACTCTTAATTTCACTTTAATAAAATTTGAAATTAAAAACAGTCTATTAGAAAATGAACTTGAAAGTGTTGTTACAGATTATGAGTTAAGTTCACCACATGTGGAAAGCCCCTTGAGAACCGAAAATATTTTTGAAATTGCTTCTGAGAGCCTTGAAAGTACCACGTCCAGTATGCCGAATTATATTGGTATACCGCAACATCAAACATTTAAAGGCAAAAACAATCATTGTTGGACGGCTACTAAAAGCAGAACAAGAAATATTGTACGAATATCTAGGGATCCCACTCGAATGAATAGAAGCCTTTTCGATCCCTTAGAATGCTCAGTATTGTTATAACCGACGACATTGTGGAAGAGATAACAAATTGTACCAACGCAGAAATGCAGTTAAAAAAATAAAAGATTTGATGTAAAGACAACCTTCAAAGCTACATAGCTATGAAAGACTACGAAGATCAATTGACTACCGATGAACTATTTGATTGTTCATATTCGGGAAACAGATATATTGCTGCCATGAGTAGAGATAGATTTGATTTTCTAATAAGGTGCTTGCGTCTGGATGATAAAACTTTGCGACCAACACTAAGAGCTATTGATACATTCGTACCAATCAGAAAAATATGGGAGATCTTCATAGGCCACTGTCGATCTAATTACATCCTTGGAACTATGTGACAATGGATAAACACCTTTTATGTCCTTTTCGCATGTACATTCCAAACAAACCTAATAAATACGGGATAAAAATAGTAATGTCATGCGACAGATGGTGCCTTTCGTTATATCCGCCGAAGGCCTAATAAGTAAGATCTTTTAAAAAAAATTGAAGAACATTGGTATATCAAAATCGATTGCCATAGTAGGACAACGTGCAGACATGCCACATTGTTCGTAAAATCGTATGCTAAGTGAGAGGAGTTGAATTCCTTTCTCATTTTGGCATTGTAATATAGACCAGCTTAGGCTGAGATGCTGAGTTCAGAACGAGGATAATAATAATAATGTTTATTAAATCCAAAAGACATTAACAAAATGTATAGATTAGGTCAAATAAACAATACATAACATTGAACGGTAATACAGATATTCAAAATAATAATAATAACAATAAAACAACAAAAAAAAACAATTCTTCAAAGCCTAGAACATTATCAACACTTGGTAAAATACTCCTCCAAACTATAAAAGGCTGCGCGCACAAGAAAGTCCCACACCAGCCTTCTAAAGACTTTGTTTTCCACAACAATCTTGATCCTATCTTGCAAGTTATTATAGAATTTAGCCCCTGCACACTATTTTCAAATACTTTAAGCGAGTGTACCGGATAAGCAATGTCGTAACGACCACGAGTTTTGTTTAACATGGTCTGAGCAGACTGCATAAGTCCCTGTGCATTATCAACCGGCACTAGGTAGCTACAATCATCCGCAAACATAATTATGTTCTTATTATCGCACAGTCGACAGTCGTCAAATCGTCAGTATCGTCAGTCGTCAGTATCGACAGTCGTCAAATCATTAATAAAAAGTAGAAATAAAAGAGAGCCCAGAACAGATCCCTGAGGTAGTCCGCAAGCAATTATCAATCTATTTGATTGTATACTATTTATTTCAACTATCATTGTTATATAATTTATAAAGTAACAGTGTATGATCGACCAAGTCAAAGGCCTTACTAAGGTCCATAAAAATACCAGCACACGTTAAATGATTATTTATATTATCATATATATGTAAGAAATTCGCACATTGCTATGTGCGTAGATCTTTCACTTCGGAAGCTGTGTTGCGTTGAGCTCAGGATATTAAATTTATTCATACATGACATTATTTGATCGTACACCATTCTTTCCATTACCCTAGACAATACGGGCAGAATGGCAATTGGTCTATAGTTACTAAGGCACAGAGGATCACCCTTCTTGAACATCGGAATTAATTTTGCTGTCTTTAGAGCATTCGGAAATATACCGCTTTTAAATGACTAATTAATTAAATATGTTAATGGTTAAACTATTAAATGTGGGTATCTCTAAAAAATCAGTGCAGGAATGTTATCCAATCCAGCAGATTTTATATTTTTTAGTTTTTGTATAGTGTCCATTATTTCGTATTGATTAACTAACATCAAAATTATTGAGTTTCGAACTTTATAATTATGGTGTACCTTGGATTCACCCGAAGTGCCTGAATAAGATTCGCGAGGCACATTAATAAAATATTTATTAAAACAATTAGTGATTGCTTTTTTATCTTCAATCATGATTCCTTCATCATTCCTGATACTACCTATACTGTTGTTATTCTTCTTACAATTATTTATAGTATTATTTATGATTCTCCAGGCTGTTTTCGATTTATTGTCTGACTCAAGATACAATCCTGCGTTAAACATCTGTTTTGCTGCCCTTATTACATTTCTGTATATCTTTTGATACCTCTTATAATAATTTTTATCATATTCAGCATTTGTTTTAATCTTTTTTTAAAATAATTCTTTCAGTTTCGCAGCAGATGTTCTTATACCCGTAGTGATCCAAGGCTTCAATCCACTCTTATTAAAGAATTTGACCCTTTGAAGGGGAAATGAAACATCAAGGTAATATTGCAGACAGTTCAAAAACACCTCAAAACCCGGATACACACTTGAAGCCTGAAAAACATCACACCAAGTCTCCATACTCAGACGTGATTCAAATGCTTTAAAATTCACTTCAGTAAAATATATTTTATATTTAACGCTCTGGTATTCAGTCTTTTTATATGATATGTATAATATCTGAGCATAGTGATCCGATAAACAATTGGGCCAGACGGAACAGCTCGAATAATCTTTAAAGTTTGTACAAATATTGTAACTCGATGTTGTTATCACTACGATGTTGTCACTGTATATCACTACGATGTTGTCGCTGTATATGTAACTCGAGTTGCTCCATCAACAACAAAGTAAAATAATAACAAAGTAAAATATCCCTCAATCTGTCTACAGGCCCTGAAGAGTCCAAGTAGTCCAAAGAATAATTTTAGAGTTTGTTAGAAGAAAAATGTTATATAAAAGTCCACTCAACTTCTTATAGCATATACTCAAATCACTATTAGGTGCTCTGTATAAGTTTATAAGACAATAATCAGTCTGAAAATAATTAATAGTAACACCACACACTTTAAATATACAGTCACAACTGTATTTTTTCACAATTTCCATATCTTTATAACAGAAATATCTAGTCCACCGTTGTACACAACCATTACACCGCCACCCTTCGCATTCTGTCGGCAGAAAAAACTAGCTAGTTTATAGTTGTTACAAAATCACTTCAGCCTTCGTTAACCAATGCTCTGTTATACACGCAATGTCTATTTGGTTTGATTTTAAAATATATTCAACATTATCAATCTTATTTCTAAGGCACTATACATTTTGGTTAAATAAGCTGAAGCTTTGCGGAATAGGTTCACTCTGTTTAGCAATTAATTGCTACTGCTCGACAGTATAGTTTATCTTTCTTTTTTTCCTATTCTCGTTTTTTTTATGTAAACAGGACAATCAATGTCAAATGTAGAATGAAAAGCATCATAGGACGTATTTTGAAAAATCATTGGCCTGTATGCAGTTTATGCATTCATATTTTTTACTTACACATTCATTGTCATTGTCCTTGTGATTATTACCGCTGTATTTCAAACACTTTGAATCATAATTACACTCACTCGATCTGTGGTCATATCTACTACACTTAAAACAATGAAATACCGAAACGTATTCAAAAACTCGACATGTAGAAAAACCTATACACAATTTTCGTTTAGATTCCATTATAGACCAAAATGTTTTTGTGTCACATTCCACTATAACCATATAATTAGTTTTCATTTTCTTGGTGGCTTGTATCTCAATACGTGTTTTTTCATGAATAGCAAACTTATTCTGTTTTGACAAATAATATTTTATTTCTTCTTTAGTGTAGTTTTCTTCAATATCTAGTATTTTTAGTTGGGGTGTTTCATTTCAGGGGTTTTTACATCATATTTGCCTTTTAGTTTTTTATCAGCCGAATTTTTCAGCTTGATAATCTCATCTTTAGTGTCACATTTTATTAAGATACCATCTTCTTTGATATTTTTCATCTGTAAAATTCCAATTTTCAGATTTGTAGGATTAATTACATTCTTAATAGCTTCTTCAGTTTTTTATTGTCTTGTTTAGATTTGGGCTTTATTATGAGAACCTCCCCTTTTCGTTCTTTGCGTACATCAGCATAAGTGTTAGTCTTTGTTGCTACAGTTCCTTGTTTGATTTAATTTATCATAGTATCTTCTCTTTTCGAAATTTTTCCCAATTCCATTATAACTGAATGCTTAAAATCCTCAAACTCGTTCTTTAAATTGACAGTTGAATTGAAAACTCCACACAACTGCGACAGAACCAGTTTAGACCGGAAATACTTCTGATCAATTCCAGATTCTGTTTTCCAATACCTACACAGTCCGAATGGAAAGTGATTCTGCAAACACCCTCACACCTAACAATGTTAGCACCATTTCATTTAAATCTTTGACCGCACTTACCGCAATCGTCTCCCATGCTTCACGTTTCCGGCCGAGAGTGCACAAACGTAGGCTCCAACTGTCCACAAGGTCGCCGTTCTTATCAGTCACATGTAAGGAATAACCCTCAAAATATTCATTATGAGTTGTTTTGACTAAGAATTTGCAATACTATTATAACTATTTTCACAATAAGTAGTTAATGAAACTATTTTGAAAATTTATATCACTCAAATACCATCAAATTCAAGATTAATCGGATCGACAAAACAAACTTCGACGTGTTCGCCACACACACACATAGAAATGTGACCTGCGACAACTGGTTTATGTCAATTCCTTTAGTCAAAAACTTGCTTAGGCAGCCGTATAATTTGACTGTAGTAAGAACTATCACATCAAATAAACGGAAAATACCAGAAGAGCTAAAAAATATGCATTCCAGGCGTATCGGAACATCCATGATCTGTTATGATGGGCCCTTGCTTGCTTGCACGCTTAAGGTCACCTGAAGCGGACCTTTTGGCTTTGCTGCGGGGCAATTGCTGCATTGCAACTCAGTTTGTTGGCAGCCCAGAGGTTGTCTGGCTCTTAGGCCATATCCAGGCCACCGACTATATCCTTATTGTCGAGTTAATAAAGTGATGTGTGTTCTTCCATTTTTATATTGTAGCGGCTTAGTATTTATTATACCTTGGGATATATTAGTTATACTGCAACAAAGGAATATGGTAAAGACGTCACAAATATACACATTTAGACACAAGAAGGGATGTTAGGTATATGCAATGGCCTTTGTTATTTCGTCGTGTGATAAAGAAGGCACGGTTCATCCAACGCCATTAAAGGCAAACATGATTAATTTTTATAACGAAACTAAAGGTGGAGTCAATAAATTTGATCAAATGTGTTCCTCGATGTCGTGCAGCCGCAAAACAAATAAATGGCCCATGGCTATGTTTATAGTATGTTAAATATGGTGTTTATAAGCGCATACATTATTTAGTGCCGTAACATTATGTCTAAGCAAGAAAAACCGCTAGGCTTGACAACTCCCTGGATGTTGACAAGGCAGAAATGCTTACTTTCTCAATTAACCTAAAGGACAAAATAAGTGATATTTTACCAAAAAGACACGGTGAGCATTTTACACAACGTGAAGATGTGCCTGAGTCAAAGAAAATATTGTGCCTTTTGTCCATCAAAAATTAGAAGAATGACAAAGTCAATTGTCGATAAGTGCAAAAATCCCATTTGTGGAGAGCACAAGTCAAGCCCTTACCCAAGTGTCTTCGAGGCTAAAATAAATTTTAAAAAAATTTATTAATATTCCTTATTTTATTCGCCGGTCGCGTTGGTACGGCGGTAAGAGCGTCTGCTTTGCCGAATCCGCGCTGGAGCGGTAGCTGGTTCGATTCCAGCGCTCGGATGGTTATTTTTCTTTCTTCTGTCCGTTTATCTTTCCTAAATGTTTGTGATTGTTTATAGGCAAGAGTGTAAAATCCGACTACGAATTACCCCTCAGTCACGCCAGTTAAAGGCTGGGTAAGGCCGGATGCCTTCTGAGAAGTGTTCTACGTTGGTCACTCGCCAGTCGGTAGGTTTCCTGATAGACTTATGGGTAGGCACATAACCAAGGGTTTATAGCCCGAGGGGGGTGCTGGCCTGGGTTTGTCGGAAGCTGATGACCGTGGTTCGGAACCCACGTTAAGCTGTAGGTCCAGTCGCTAAATAGCCTAGTTGCTGATGCGCCTCTAACCCAAAACACTTTACTTTACTTTACTTTACTTTATTTTATTCTTACTTCAAAAAGTTTATTTTTATAATTGTAAGTCGAAAGAAGCGATCTTAATAATTTTTGTAAAGTAAGAAATATCTAATTTTGTTATTTCAAGTGTTTCCTAATAAAAATTCAAATAAACCATAATGTTTTTCATTTATTCAAAACACAATAACATTTATAATGATACATTACCACTTAAACATATTATTTACACAATTCAAAATATGTGCACACAAATATATACACGTCGAATCAATAGGGTTGCCTTTTATATACTATTAAATATGATTATCTTTCTAGGGTTAAACATATAAAGTTAAATAACTACCATAAAAACAAGTATTGCTTTTTTCAATTAGCTATAAGTGCAATTAGTTATCATCCAGTTATTTTTTTTACTCATCGAACTACCACCGATACAAAAACTTCATTCTCTCTTCTCCAAAAACAAAAAAAAATAATACCCCAATTCACTCATCGAATGGCTAAATAACGAAAAAAAAACTTATTCAAATCCTCACAAAACACCATCCCCCTTCGGTTAACAACTACCGGCCACCAACTCGTAAAAATATCAAATTTAAATTTTAATCGCATAAAATACGAGAACCGACCGAATCGGAATATTATTTTCGGATTTCGGCAACCCATAAAAAGAAAATTAATAATTTAAAAGCCGCCATATCGGACGAACGTAAAAATTTATACGGTGGATGTGTGTGCGCCAACGAATTAATTCAGTTGGTTTTAAATGGTCGCGATCGAATGAAGTTTTTGTTATTTTTATTATATAAAGTAAGTGAACGCCTCAATAAAGATTAGAAAAAGCTGTTCGAATTTCAGAAAGGAATTAAATATACGAGGGAGAAGGTACTCTCGATATTCACAGATACATGACAATAATCGTTAACCAAAAAAAAATTGGATGGATCCAAGCGGCACTATAAAAAAAAACCCTAAACTGAGAAGAGAGTCTAATCCAAACAACTCAGTTTAAAAATATATCAATTTAATAATTAAATAAACACACATTCTGAGACAATCAAAAAATATATAACACAAGAAAAATTAAGCATTACTACTTGTAATTAGCCTACTTAAATAACCATATCACTAAGTGTATGATTATTTCAACGAACAAACAAAAGATGAAATAACGGGTGTCACAGAATGTTTTTCGTTTTTGTTTTGACTGTTGAGGCGAGTGGTGTCAAACACTTGACGGGTTTTTTAAGTTTAGTAGCGATGGATAGTTTCACGGGACCACAGTGTGCATTTTGCGTACACGCGTTTTATAAAAACAATTCCTACACTATTGTTCGACGTCTGTGCGGGACAGTTATTTACATTTCCACCCCTTCAAAACTGTTATAGTGCAAGAGATAAAGCCACGTGAATAAACAAAATTTCAGATATTGGGCTTCCGACAATCCGCTGAGGCTGCACCAGAAACCATTACACACGCCAAAGGTTGCCGTTTGGGCTGCCATATCAAGCGAATGAATTATCGGCCCTACTTTTTTGCGGATAACCGTGGTCGCACTTATATAACCCAGACTTTTTTGACTCCAGAAATGCAAAACCCTATTGAGCACAACCGCAACATTTTCTCCCAACAGGATGGAGCAACTTCCCACGTCAAGAATGATTCTTTAACAGCTCTTCACGATTTATTCCCTGAAAGAGTGATTAGTCACTGAGGGAGGCATCAACTGGCCACCGAGGAGTCCAGATTTAACACCTTCTGATTTTTTCCTATAGGGCTACTTAAAAAGTAAGGTTTTCAAAGAATAACAGACGAAATCCACGCAATTCCAAGAGCGCCGCTTCAGCGATTGATTGAAAATTTAATTTCCGAGCTAAATGAATTTGAAAAAGCGGGTAGTGCTCATTTACAGATGGTTGTTTTTAATAAATAAAAATTCAAACACTACTCAGTAATTTAACAGCAATTAAACAAATTTGAATTAATTCCGATGTTTTATTTTTTATGTATAAAAAACGAACCTGAACAACATTCTGAGACACCCTTTATTTAACACTATACAAACATAGGTATCAGAGCAATAACAAGGGTTCTTATGTAGTTTTTAAAGATAGAAATTAAAAATGGCTGGCAAACTCTATGATGGTAATAATAGTGATTGTTGTAATAATAAAGGTAATAAAAATAATGATATCTGGTTGCAACCAACTGTTCAAAATTTTCTGGAATTTTCCGTTTATAACTCCGAAAAAAATAGAAGCTAATAAACCGGACCTAGTAATACAAGATTTAAAAGAAAGTATCTTTTATGTGGTTGCGTACTCGTGTCCAGTAGATATCAACATATCTAAAAAGGTAGCAGAAAAAATAACAAAATACCAGACATTCGTTTACAGTCTAAGTGAATTGTATCCAAAATATAAAGTAATTATGATCCCCCTTGTGATAGGCGTTCTGGAGGCATTAAGGCGAATTTTGTGACCGAGCTGAAAAAAATAAAAATATTCAAAAAAAAATAAAATTTCATTACATCAAGCAAACAACATTACAAATCTAATGCAAAAGGCTACAATACTTGCGTCGTTACATATTCTACGAGCTCACGAAGCTAGCTCACAACATAGCTAGATCTCCATTCTTGCCAGTCACCTACCAACTTTAGGTTGATGTAACTGGTGATGAAACAGCAGACACGTGCATTGCGGACAGCAATTATAATTATGGTTATTTTCAATTTATATCGCGTGGGGCAAATGTCACGCTACAATTTTGTTTTAGCGCAATTTTTTTGTAATATTTGCGATAGGTTGGATTTTACTGCTGTGTAGTACAGACATGCAAATTTTATTATGGAGCATAAAAAAAACAATGAAATTGTTATAATTGTCATTATATAAATAATTAAATTATTGTAACTCAACGTAAATTTAAGCGAAAATTTCTAATCGTCTCGCACCTCATTAAACTACAATTTACCGTTTATTTCAATCTACAATTTACCGTTTAGTTCATTCTCAAGGATTCAATATAATTGGGGGTAAACCCCCTTGAAAAATACAGTACAAACTTTTTTATGAGTCTCTTACTACTTTTTCAAGGGTCATATTAAAATAGAATCGCGAAGTTTTTCTAACTGTCGTAACTGTAGAATCGCTAACTATCCTCTATACTGACGCGGAGTTTGAACGTTATCTGTCATTTAATTTGTTTACAGTGCTCGATTTTGTCAGTTCATCTCAAATGTGTTTACAATGGATAAAAACATCGAATAAAGAATTTATCTTGAATTTTGCATTGCAAATGGAATGTCGTGTGCCAAGTCGCTGAAAATGTTGCAGAAAGCTTACGGTGACTCGTAAGCCTTATCGTAAGCCTCGTTATCAAAACTACGTGCATATGAGTGGTATAGTGTATTCAAAAGCGATCGAGGTGTGGTGGAAGATTTGCCTCGCTCTGGTCAGCCGTCGACGTCTTCAACTGAAGTTAACATAACTAAAGTGACGGAAATGGTGAATGAAAACCTTCACTTAAGTTTGAGAGAGATAGCCGCTGATCTTTCGGTATCTCACGAATCAATTTGTACCATTTTTAAGCAATTGTTTGGGCATGAAATGCGTTGCCGCTCGACTAGTGCCAAGTGACCTGGATTTTCTTCAGAAACTCAATAGCGTAAAGGTCGCTGAAGACATGCTAGAACGAATCAATTCCGACCCCATATTCGTAAAACGCATTGTAACTGGTGATGAAACATGGGCATACGAGTTTAACATGCAAACCACTCAACAAGTTTCGGAATGGCGTCTTCCAACTGAACCGAAACCGAAAAAAACACGTTAATGTCGATCAAAAGTTAAGGTGATGTTGACTGTTTTCTTTGATTATCGCGGTGTTGTGCACTCGAAATTCTTGCTAAAAACTCATAGAGTAAATGAAGAATATTATCTGAGCGTTATACGACGTTTGAGAGAGCAAATTCGTTGAAAAAGGCCAGATTTGTGGAAAGAAAACTCTTGAATTTTGCATCACGACAACGCACCATCTCACAAGGCTGTGAACGAATTTCTGGCCAAAAACTCAACAAACACCATCGAACAACCACCGTATTCACCTCACTTCTTTCTCTTTCTAAAAATCAAATTACCACTTCGAGGAACCCATTTTCAGTCGATAGAGAACATAAAAGAGAATTCGCGGCGAGAACTGAAGTCGATTCCGGAAAATGCGTTTAAAAATGTTTTTACAATTGGATTATTCGTTGGCATAAGTGTATTATTTCGGAAGAGGCCTACTTTGAAGGCGATATAATAAATTTGGATAAATAATAAACTTTTTTTTTTATTGGCCAATTCCCGGTACTTTTTGGCAGAATGTGTGCTGTCATATACACTTATAAAACATATGAATAAGTGGCGAGTGTCTATGTCATATTCATAAAGTTTGTCCAAAGCTTAGCGAGGTATAAAAACTGAGTATATTGTAGAGTAGTAATCTATTAAGATTAATTATTACCACAGTTATTTAATTACATTAAATAATATTATTTTATTTCATTATAAATAAACAGAAATTCTGTTGGAGATAAGCTGTAAATAATTACAGGCTATAATTTTTTTTTTCGAAATTAGGCCAACGAAACGCTGATATATGGTAAAACGTTATTAGAAAATGTTAAATATTCTGCCGATAATGGAAATTGAACATAATCAACCGACAATCGATAAAATTTTATATATTTAACGGCTAAAGTGATTTTGTAAATTATTCACCACGTGAAATTGATTCAACTAGACCAAAAGGAAGTTAATTATCAGAAACGGATGTTTTTTAACGGCGATTGAAACGAATTAAAGTTGGTGTTTGATTTTCTGTAGTTCGTCGGTAAACCGAACTGTAATTAAAAGAAAAATCCGAACCTCGCTTTTCCTTTTACTTTATTTTTCGGAATCTAATTTAAGAAACATAAATTAAAAAGAACATTTCTTGAATCGTCGTGAACGAAAAAGTTTCATTATTTTTTCTACGAGTAATTAGCTGTCAGGTAGCCGTAAAACTTTTGCAGCATTCGTCAAAGTTCAATTCTGGGAATTAGTTGACTTGTTAATAAAATTTATAAAGCAAATTTTAAAATGAAAAAGTAGTCTACGATAGTATCGATCTCGTCAACAAAAATATACCTAAATATACTGACAGAAAAAATAAAACCCAGTGAAAGTTTTTGTATTTTAATTATATTTAGTATTCTTGTTTTTAGTGGCCTTAGAAATAAATGATCAACATTTCAGCCATAGCAACAAAGCTAGGTATATCCTCCAATTTTTTTTTTTATTTTAATGTGTAACGTTGTGGGGTTGTACACATTGATATATATATATATATATATATATATATATATATATATATATATATATATATATATGTATATATATATATATATATATATATATATATATATATATATATATATATATATATATATATATATAGTGTCACTTTTTCCTTAAAGATATGTATCTTTAAGGAAAAAGTGACACTATGATGTATTTGAGTACCTTTTACGATTTGATAGTGATTTGTTTTACTGCAATTTAATTTCTTTAAAAAAGTTATCATGCTTGGGCCTGATTTGAACTATGCTAGTAATTTAGTCGAGTGGCCAGTAATTTAGTAACTAAAATACGCGCTACTGACCAAAAATCGTTCTCACTTTGGTCGAGTATAGTTCACAAATCAGTGGTGTTTTGCAAGATGAACAGCCTCCAATGCAATAATAGAAATTTAGAAGAGGTGGATGAGGAAATTTGTGTGCTAAGTAAAAAGATGGGGACGAAAATAGATCGATAGAAGAGATGAACTAGGAGCTACGAATTGTCTTCTGAAGCAATTAGCATTAGAAAATTCCAAAGAATACTTCGATGTTTGAAAATATCCGAAAGTTAAGTAAATTTTCTGTTAATGAAAATACAGTCTCAAGTTCAACGTAAAAAGTGCAATTCCGGCAATTACAAAATTACAAGCAGTTCCTACTTTTTTGCTACTGGATGTAGTTTAAGGACACTCACACATATATTTGGACCCGGAAAATCAACTATTTTCGAATTTATCACAGAAGTTTGTGAAGCATTCTATGAATCAGTAAGGTTAAATATATCAGATATTAAGAAATATTTATTTATTAAGAGAATCATTTCTTTAAGATTTTTTTTAACATTGTTAGGTATAAGTATAATTATAAGTGTTGTATCTGCCACGATCACTGTTGATTATCAACATTCCGTTTTGCATCGCTGTTATAATTAAGTAATTCGATTTGATTGTAATTTCTCTTCGTTTCATTATTAATTATATTGCCAGATGGTAACATATTCGAGGAAATATCGTAACATATTTCGGGACTGCTCTTCCACAGTATCGTTACTGTCGTTATTATAATATATTAAAGCATTGCTGTATGGCGACTCCGTTGTATACGGCAATTCTAGCTCATATGGGGACTATGGCGTCCTGGTGATCCTATTTTGTTCAGGTACGTTTTAAGCTGCTGTCGTCGAAATCTATTTAAGTGAAGTTGAATGTGTTTTTGTGCTTCTAATGCCAATATTAAGGGCAAAGTTTTCAGTTGAAGACCGGCGTGTTTACCAAAGACCTCAAACTCATTATCTTCAGCTGTAGAGTTAGCAGTCTCACCTATCTCTTTTAATTAACTAACCATGCTCGAGAGTTGGAAAATTGTCTTCTTTTTTTGTTGGAGGTGTTGATTTAGGTTCACGAAAATTATCCACTGAAGTTCTATTTTGTTCTGTATCTGTATCATCAATGTGTGAACTATTGAAATCCTCAAAACAAACAAAACTTTATTAGTATCAAAGTATTCATGAATATAAATGTTTTTTTCAGGTTTCTACTACTACAAACTGGAAAACAATTAAGAATTGTGTTCGAAAAAAGTGGAACTTTCTTGGATGCTGTGGAGCAATCGACGACAAATATGTCATCATTAAAGCACCTCCTGAATCAGGAGGTTTATACTATAATTACAAAGAGAACAGCAGAACAAACAGCATTGCCTTAATGGCTGTTGTAGATCATAAATATTGCTTCAGTTATGTAGACGTAAGGTGTAATTGAAGGGTTTCTGATAGAGGCGTATTTCATAACTGCAATTTGTACCAAGCATTAGAAAATGGTGTACTACAAGAGGGTCATGTCCTAGTTGAAGACAATGCATTTCCCTTTTCCAGGAAATCGATTAACGTTAAAGCAAAAAAAATGTATTATTGTTAATCCCGGGCTGAAAGAATAATCGAAAATGTTTTCAGTATATTAGCTGCCAGATTCAGAGTGTTTCAAAAACCGATGCCCCATAGTCCTGAGAAAGTTGTTAAGATTGTAATGGCGTATTGCGCTTTACACAATCGGTTCCAGCAAACAAAATTACAGAACAGTATAAATACACAGTAGACAAAGAAAATTATGATGCAGGAATTATCATTCCTGGTAATTAGAGGGATGAGCCAGAGTCTCTTGGATTGCAACCGCTACCAATTTATTTAAGTAACCCTTCATCCGGAAGGTCTACAGATCTTCAGGAGAGATACTAAAATTATTTTGTCGGAGGCGGATCTGACCCTTGGCAGACAAAAATGATACATTAAAAACTACCGGCAATAAAAAGTTTTGTATTGTATTGTATTGTAATAATTGGTAATTGTAATAGTCAATTGGTATAGGTAGGTAGAAAGATAGGTAGGTACTTATCATTATCAAATTGCTTTCACTTTGTGTCAGTATTGATGTAAAGTTTCATAGAGATGCATCCAACAAACTGAACCATTTTACTGCAGGAATATAAACTGTGTAAGTCCCTGCGCCTGAATTTTTGGAATCCTTTATTTTTCTTAACTCCTACTTTACATCATTTTGAAGGAGCCCAAATCAATTTACCTTGGCCTTGGCCTTGGCCACCGAGGTCTCCAGACCTTTCTTCAATAGAGCATGGATGGGCAGTGGCGGTTGGTCCATAAGGGCACTTGGGCACGTGCCCTACCTAGAAGATTAAAAAATCAAGTGAAAAAAATTATTTCAGATTTTATATTAATGTATTCTCTGTTCTGTCTATGATCACGCTTCTAGCGACTTCGACTGTAACGAAATAGGTCGTGGGTTGCCGAAGCACACGTGTTTCGGGCCCAGATAAGTTTGTGCCGCTACTGTTTCCTTTAACATACGAAAACCAAAGACATCAATGCATCGCTTTGGTAGTAACCCGGAGATTAAACACATTTATAACGTCATATCTTTGGCGCTGTCCACCTCATTAGTCTGGTGTATTTCGCCATCGCGCTTTTCGAATTTTCAAGTGGTTGCAAAGTGAATGTTTTGAACGATTACAATAGTGAAGATGAATTCAGTGCAATATATGCATAGAAATAATGTCACATTAACATTTGAGGGCCGAATTGTCATAAATAATCACCATTTAAATCTATTAATTGAAAGGTGTTGTACAATGGAAAAAGGTGTAAAGGTGTTTTTTGCAAATCTGTTTGCATTTCCCGCTTTCTTTTCTCGGTCATCCAAAAGGACAACTGTTCTGGACAGCGTTGTGAAAAAGCGTCTACCCGTGCGGCTCCTACCAGATGGAACTTTATATCTAAATGTGTAAGCTTTTTGTGTAGGCATTTTGTGTAGGCTTTTTACATTTACAAAGAAGAATTGGAAACATGCCTTGAAGAAATTGTGGACGCCGAGTCGGATAAAAATTCTATTAATGAAGCTCAGGGGTTAATAAATTTTTTGGTAGATGATAATGTTGGTTGTTTTTCTTCAATAAAATAATGCCTCACTGCGACATTCTATTTGATCAACTGCAAAGCAGGCAACTAGATGCAGTTAAAGTTAAGAAGAATTTGGAAATTTTTTCAACAGCCATTCAAAATATTAGAAACAATATAGAAATACAAATTAATCAAAAATTTGGTAATTTAACTGGTGAAGAATCTATAACGATCATAGAGAATCACAGAAAGAAACGGAAATTTACTGACAAGTAATCCGAATATCAGGATTTGCAAGAAAATCGGTGATATCTTAACCATATAGGTTCATGAACGTTTTAGGTTCGATGTATACCTAACTGTGGCAAATTTAGTTGAAACTGAAAAATTTGGTGAATATCGAGCGGTCCTTCCAAATGAAGACATAAAAATTGTGTGTAACCTGTTTGCAAACGTAAATTACTTAGAATTAAAAAATGTACTCTCGGTAATGTACGCACGGGACGATTTTATGAAACGCCGTAGGGGCTATGCCACTGTTACAAATGTTTATCCCAAACAATTTAACATCAACATTTAGTGAATCGGGAGAACTGCTGACTGTTTTGTGTACAGTCCCTATGCCGACTGTGGAAAGCAAAAAATGTTTCTCTACCCTCAAACGAATGAAAACATTTCTAAGAAACACTATGATCCAAGAACGGCTGTGCGCGTTAGCAATGCAATTTATTGAAAAAAAACTTGTGAAGTCAATTTCAAATTTTAATGATCAAGTCATCGACCACTTTGCTACTCAGAAATTTAGGAGGATGGACTTCAACTACAAACAGATTTAATGGTCATGGTCCTATGGTGAGTTTAGCAAAATTGTATTATCTAGGTCCCAATTTGAAAATTTGATGTCTGATAGTTACACTTTGTGTGAGATATCATAGATCGAAGATTGTTCGAATTGTCACACCATCCACATACGTTGGAGGCACTACGGGGTGAAATTCAAGTAGCATAGGACACTATACCACAAGAAAAAATTGGCCACCTAATTAGATCAATGCCTAGGCACCTCCATGAATGTATACAAAGTGGAGGTCGATCCACCCATTCCTAATTGTAGCTCCCTAACTCGTAGTAATTAGTTCTTCAGATTTTAATCAGTTGTATTGTTTAAAAATAACAATAAATCTATAAAACGATTTATTATTATTTCATTATTTCTTGGACTCCTTTTTCTATGTCAATTAGTATATTTTCAACTATTCGTACTAGGTGAATACTATAACTATTTCCGTGTCCAGTCAAAGTCTTCCAGTGAATTGCAGCCGATACAGCTTTACCATTCGCTAACCTAATGCCATCCATTATGCAGAATTGTGCGGATTCACGTAAATCAGAATCTGTTTGTTAGTTTCCTGATTATGTTATTACAGGAGCTAAACTTGGCCTTGGTGTTTATACAGTGCTGCTTGTAGAGATTATACAGATACTTGTGCGATCTAGCGTGTAACACAGGTTCACCCTTCCACTCGACCTCCAACTCCCTCTTAGCGTTTTTGGTGTTGAGATAAAAAGCGCAAACCTGCGTTTTATTCAGGTTGGGTTTTAAATAGTTGGCGCCATTCTAACTGTACAATTCAATCAAAATTAACGTTAGTTTTCTCTCAACCTCTTCAAAACTACCTATAAATAAACGATGGGAAACTGGTGGCATAGTAGCAACACCTGTTGGCTT
The DNA here is from genome assembly GCA_031761425.1 of Cosmopolites sordidus. Taxonomy (NCBI): domain Eukaryota; kingdom Metazoa; phylum Arthropoda; class Insecta; order Coleoptera; family Curculionidae; genus Cosmopolites; species Cosmopolites sordidus. The sequence goes on from JARFXV010000913.1 coordinate 330,928, forward strand.
CCCTTTTGGATGGGAAACAGGTCAACGCTCTGATTCGATGTCAATAATTTTAACCCTGTAGAGTCACTTGGTGATCCGTAGCATTTTTTGTGAACCTACCGCAAAACCAAATATCCCCGCAAAAAAGGTTTTGCTCTATATACCATATAGTGGGATCAACTGATCGTCGTGCATTACAAGTTACTCCAATCTGGTCCAAAGGTTACGGTTGACAGTTATCAGTAGCAACTGAGTCACGTTATTGATACTCTGCCATATGTGACAATATAAAAAGTTTTTATTCAAATATCTGGAACTTTAATGTTTCTTGAAATCAGAAATATGGCCTAGAAAGTAAAATGACACCTGAAAACTGAAATTTAAACATTATTATCTCCTTGCACAAAAAGGAAGATCCCAGTCTACATGGAATATTTTTAAATGATTAAAGGTATTTATTGTAATGAATCGATCAACTGTAAGAAGTCTTTAACTGGCTTACAGTATTTTATGGTGAAGGCGTCCAATAGCCAAGAACGTCCAAAAAGTCTCTGAAGGTCTCTGAAAGTATTTGAAAGTCTCTGAATGTCTCTAAAAGTATCTGAAGGTCTCTGAAAGTCTCTGAAAGTCTCTGAAAGTCTCTGAAAGTCTCTGAAAGTCTCTGAAAGTCTCTGAAAGTCTCTGAAAGTCTTTGAGAGTTTCTGAAAGTCTCTGAAAGTTTCTGAAAATCTTTGAGAATTTCCGAGAGTTTCTGAGAGTCTCTGAAAGTCTCTAATAGTCTCTGAAAATCTCTGAAAGTTTCTGAAAATCTCTAAAAATCTCTGAGAGTCTCTGAAGATCTCTGAAAGTCTCTAAAAGTCTCTGAAAGTTTCTGAATGTCTGGGAAAGTCTGTGAAAGTCTGTGAAAGTCCGTGAAAGTCCGTGAAAGTCCCTGAACGACTCTCTGACGGTCTCAATAAAAGTATCGTGATGTTCGACCGTTTCCCATATTCGCCTGTTGTGGCCCCTGTAACATTGAAACGTGATGAAAGGAGGACTTTTCCAGGGATTTCCAATTCAATCCTGCCTCAGCTTTGAGGGGGATTTCCAAAAATGAACGGTTCAAAAAAAATTTTACAGTTAATTTAATTTTTAAAAATTTTAAACTAGAAATAATATAAAATTTACTGCATACCTTTAAGACAGGCAACACAAAATTTCCAATATAAATAAATCAATAAATGCAAAAATATGCCAATAAATATTAATGTTTGTGTAGAAGAAGAGCAGAAAAAGAAAAGGCACAAAAAATACAAGGAGATTTCCAGTGAAAAGTGTTGTCCTTTTTAGCTTTCCCGTATAGTTTACGAGCGTTTTAGGGGCCACTTTAAATAAAGAGACCCAAAATGGCGAAAATATATTGTGAAAATTCGCGAAATAAATCACGTTGGCACTTAGATAAGTCAGCTTACGAGAACTGGATCAATTTTAATGGATAAATTACAGCTGCTTATCGAGAAAAAGGAAGACACATAAAGAAGGAAAAAGAAAGTATTAGATAACCGAAAATAATTCGCAATATAAATGCAAAACTGACAAATCTCACTGGAAAAAGTATATTCTTTATAAAAAAACACTTTTTGATTCAAATATCTCTTTTTCTTAGGGATAAAAGTAAGTTAGAAGACATTTATTAACCACATCGGCATCATCAAGAATTGATTAATTTAAATATTTAACTTCCATACACAGAGTTTCCATAACTTCAATTTCAAGTTTCAATTCAATGTCACTTTTTTCAAAAACTCTTTTCTTAATATTATTCATCTTTTGTTTTCTTATCACATCATTCTTCATAACATTTGATTTAGTTTCCTTAAACTTTCTTTTTGATCTCTTATCGTCATCAAATGATGTCATTATTAAGGTTGGACTTAGTTGGACTCTTTTCACTGAAGTTTCTGTAAAACATTCACTGCTGCCATTTTCCTTCTCAGGTATCATTGTTAATATTTTCGTCTTGTCGGGCTGGCGGCCTCGTCGAGCCATCTTTCTTGGAGGCGCTCGAAAATGGTCTCACCATTTTTGGAGTCACTATTTTAGCATTTGAAGAAGATTGGATTGGTGGGGAAATACATCTGGCAAGTGTATTTTGCTGTGTTGGTCGTGTAAAAGCAGAGGAAGAGCATTGTAAACCAATATCTTGTTTATTCCGAATCAGCGGGCCAACATTTAATGACTCCAGAGATATATGTTTTTGTGGTGGGACAGAAGATGCTTAAAATTGATTGATTTTGCCTTAAAACCGTAGTTTAAAAGTAGTGTTTCTGAATGTAAAGTCGTTTTACGAAACTATAGTCACACAAATTTTGTTAAAAAATAAAAGTGATAGATAACAAAGTAAAAAATTGTTTTATTCCTTTTTAGAAGATCCTTGTTTGCCTGTACAGGGCTCTCATAGAGATATTATGACCACGTGATATCTGTTGGAGTTTTGTAATGGCACTGACCCAGTACGAAAGAATTTGGCATATTTAACAATTCCTTTTGATTTCATAACGTTAGACTTTCCATGAACAGTATCTGGAATGTTCTGCGGAGACTTCATATGCAATTTCAGAATACTAGGAATTTCCAGTTCAGGAGTCGATAACTCATTAACTACTATAGCGAGGTTTTTGTTTGATCAATATACTAAAATAGCATTACCCAGTCCGTCGGGATATTCTTGGTGCTTTTGCGAAACAGATCCATAGTCATAATCGGGAATATTCTGATTATTTTCAGACTCCTGCAGAGAAACAGTCGCGATTGCAGCGTTAAGTTCAAGTCGAGATAATTCCTTGAGTTCGGCGGAGAACACAAGCTGACTTTCTAAAAACATTGATGTGCTTGATATTTGTTCTTGAGGCAAATTTTTATCCGTAACAGTAGAACACAAAAAATCGTCATCACTAAAAACTTCTGGATTCAACGGATGAATGCCAGCTTTCTGGGATCCACTTAATATGTTGCTTTGGCTGAACACATAATTATCTCTAATAAATCTAGGAATATTGTAAATTGTAATTGTTTTGCCTGGATTGGATAACATCCAGTTGTTCATAGTAGTGTTGTATCGGAATTTAAAGGAGGAATAAACTGCAATATCAAGGGGCTGTAATTTATTATTGCAGTGTGGGGGAAGACTTAACGTGATCCCATTATTTTTGGCAAAATTAATCGCAGTAATGTTTACATGACTCTCATGATTATCTAGTATTAAGAGCACGCGATTGTTTTCAGAAGCATTAGAATATCTTGCAAAATGTCCAAGAAATTTCACAAAATTTGTTGTGATCATCCAACCGGATGACCTTTCCGGTCCTGATATGAAATGATCTTGATAACTAACCCTTGTAAGTATGAAGAAGGAGGGTATTAATTTTCCAATCGCATTAACGGCAAAACAAAGAGTTACAGTTGTTCCTCTATCTGCAAATGTGATTTGTCGGACCTGTTTCGACTTTTTACTGGTTATCACTTTTAGACATTCTTGTACAGTCCTGCTTCCGATTTTGTCACAATTGTATATATTCTGAGGCTCAAAATTATATTTCTTGCGCACCACCTTTAAATGTGTGAAAAAATCACCAATATTTTTTTCATTAAAACTGGTAGCACGAGATAAGCTGGTGGATTCGGGTATTCTTAGACACACTTCCGGATTTCTGAAAAGGAAACCGCGAAACCATTTTATTCCGGCGGAATTGTTCGTCGTCCAGCTTTCAGGAAACTTTTTTGAATTCACTTTTGCAAATTCAAATGCCAATTCGATTGCTTGTTTTCTGGTCAAACCGTAATGCATTTTACTACAAGACAGTAAATATTTAACAAGTAGCTTTTCCTCAGACAATATAAATATCTGCCGATTTTTTATATTGACTGTCTTTTTCTTCAAATTTATGTAATTTTTGTTCAACTTATAACGTGTTAGTCTACTTCTGTCGATTTCATAGTTGATGGATGTTTTTCTAATAGAAGCGTCCTTCTTCACTTCATCTATGGCATTTTCTGATTCTCTTTTGTTATATTGTTTTCTTTTACTTGAATTTTCTGCAGGCTTATATTGAAATGGCATTTTTTTTGCAAATGAAAAAAATAAGTTTAAAACTTAAAAAAAACTACCGTTTATACCACAAAGAGAGACATGATTCACGTAACGTGTCTCCCGCACGCTTCATGGTATAAGTCTCCCACACCCACTACTTTAACATTTAACTTTTGTCACTGAAAAAACCTTCAATCATAGAGGAAAAACATGTCTAACTACAATTACCAGGCAACGCAATAATAGTAACACACAATACGTACCTCATAAACATGGTCGTAATCTCAAAACTACCAAAAATTATAAAAAATCACTCCGCAAAGACAAAAAACACGTTCCATATCCTGGCAGCCGAACAAACCAGCCATCATGCAAAATGGTGGCATACTTGTGATTGGCCTCCCGCGCGTGATCAATGACCGTATTGACTTATTTGCGCGAAATTTAAATTGAATTTTAAAACATGGTTCAACTCTCCCACCTAGACAAGTCTCCCGGACTTCCCCTGCTCTATAAGTTTGGGGCACTGATTTTGATCATAAATGTTGACAATTTGCAAGCGTTGCTCTGATGTTATACGTTCCATGATGATTTGCCAAACATTTGATGTGCCATGATGATTGCCATGATGTTTTGACAGCGACCCCTATCGGAAATTCAGACACACTAAAAAATCACCCTTTACTTTCCTAAATTTTACAAATTATTGCGTTTCATATTGTCTCTACTATAACTTGTGATTTCAACGACATTTTATAAAATGTTAATCAAAGTTTTGAAATCCATTTAGTAACATGAAACGGTTTAACTGAATTTACGATGATTAGTGTCGCGAAAAGCTTTTCCATCACGACACACTAACGAGATTACCGGTCTTGCAGCTGCTAATTTTTTTCTCAATTTGGCTCAAAAGAAACTTGAGGAAATATAACTAGGCCAACGATAATTCTTTAGTTGCAAATTAAAACGCGAAACTTGAAACTTTTCGAAAAGTTTCCCATTTTGCTCTTTTATTCTCTTTTTGCAGTTAGATCGATAACTTCCTTTTCTTAAAATTGAATAGTTTTAGGTTTGATTTTTAAAGTGTTTTACTGTACACTTTCTATGAAAATAATATGAAATAAGCGATGACCGTATAATACATGATGCTTCTTCAGTACGCATTTGAACTCTGTAGTCATTGGAAGTCTGTAGCAATTCTGTTCGTGAACCGAATTGTTCCAGTGCATTCCTTCATTAAAAATTAAGTTTTTTTTGGAATCATTTTAACGAAGATTTTTTGCGTCCCCAAATCAGTGCAGTGCAGGTCAACCGATGATCAGAATACCGAAAATCCCGAACTCTGTGGATATTGTCTGCATTTCTTGTCATAGAAGATCAGAAGAAGAAGATATATCTTGGTATTTTTAAGGGGAAAAAAGAAAACGCGTTTTTAGGTGCACCCGTATTTTGAAAAAAATTTAATCGGATAATGTTTGTAGCGGCAAAGGAACTCCTAGACCCCGTTAAATTTAAAGCTATACACAGGATGAGTCCAACAACATTCTTAGAGTGGCTTAGTTTTATGGCCCCTGCAATAAAAAAAAGTGAATACCAGATTTACAAGGTGCATTGGTATATAAGAAACACTTCTAATAACGCTAAGGTAAATTTAAAATATATTTTCTATAAAATATTTTACATTTAACTAATAATTATTACTAAGATTTTCTGGGCTGCTAAAACTTTGATTAAATTTTTTGAGAAGAGAACATTTTGATTGAAAGAACCGATCCTTGAGATTGAGTAGTATATCCTCCAGATACAGCAGTTTAAGGATTTGAGTTTGAAGATGGTATATTTTCTAACAATGAATCTAAGACCTCCAAGACTTGCCTCCGAAATTTTCGCATCTTATACTCGCTTAGTTTTTGTACATCAGATAGCAAACTCAAAATAAACATTTTCCGAGAATTTTCTTATTTGGGTTCATTGGGTCTTTTTTCGAGATATTTAATAAAAGCCTAAAAATGACGACTCACATATTGCAGTTGAGGCAGTTTGTAGATGGGAGAAACCCATGAGTCGTGTGTGTTACTGAAACACGTAACACAAGATGTGAAAGAGAATGAAATTAATATAACTGGATATATGGCTGTTGTCTGTTATTCGAATAATCGTCATACAGGGGGTGCTATTATTTATATAAAATGTAGCTTGAAATATTGGATGGTTTCTCTCAAGACAGTTCTCACCAGTTATTGAGTCGTAATAGTTAAGATACAGATACATAAGCTGTTTTTCTGAGTTACGGCCTACTATAGATCGCCTAACGCCTCTCTAGGTGACTTTTTAAACTAAATGACAATATATTTAATAAAAAATAAAACCTTTCCCCTGGGCGATATAAATATTGATTTATTGAAGAACAGCAGTGAGCCGAGGAAGTTAAAATACATTATCAGACGAGCAGGTTTCACACATTACTTAGATTTTCTTGGCTGCTAATATTTTGATAGAACTCTGATAAATCGATCCTTTGGTCAGATGGAGTTGGAGGATACCATACATCAGTATATCACTCAGATACAGAAGTTGGAGGATTTGACATGTCTGATGAGTTTGAAGAAGGTGTATCGTCAAACAATGAATTTAAGACCTCAAAAACTTACCTCCGAAATTTTCGCATCTGATATTCTCTAAGTTTCCGTAGATCAGAAAGCAAACTTAAAAGAAACATTTTCCAAGAATTTTCTTCTTTGGATTTATTGCTTCTCATCTCAAGCCTCATCAGTATGATTCGTTTGTTTAGATCGTTTTATTGTTTATTTATTTGAAATGATATCTTCATTTGTAATTTGCTCAGTGAACTCAAATTCTGATTCGGTACTTAATATAAGGTACAAGCACCTAAAATGGCTCAGTGTCTAACATGGCCCACATTAAAAAAAAGTACTTCGAATATTCTTAATTAATTTAAATTTCGCGCGAAGATGTGTTTATACCCATAGACAAAAATGTAACCCTAGGCCAAGGTCAGCGCATCGCCATTTTAAAATTTTCGACCAGTATGTCATTAACCAGTATGTTTTATAACCTCTAACGTCCGATTTTTTTTTCTTTCGAAAAGCTGATAGTTTTGATTCTTTTTGAGCAGTGGTTCGCTTTAACAACTATATATGTCTCCAATTTAGAGGTAGGTAACATTATTTTTTTAAATCGATTTTTCTTGTGTGACTATATTAGGACTATTAAAGTAACATTTTTTTTTTTATGCTAAAATAAGAAGTTGTAATTTACAATTTAATATAACATAATTGTTACATAAGATAAATATACGTACAATTGTGTATTTTTTTGCACACAGCCTCAGTTAAAGTGAAGCCACCTATCAAGAATAAGAGGGGTATATGGACAGAGAATCAGCTTCGACTAGCTCTGGATGCTGTTCACAGCCGTCAATTGTCACACAGAGCAGCTACAGCAAGGTACAGTATTCCACGAAAAACTTTAATCTAGAAGCGATAAAAAGGTTACTGGTCGACTAGCAACTATAACCAAATCAGAAGAAAATTAATCAAGTGAAAATAATACATAAGCTAGCCAAAATTGGCATCCCTTTATGACCTAAACTCGTTCGAAAGCAAGCGTATGAATTTTGTATGGAAAATGGATTAGAAAGCAGGTTCAATGATAAAAGAAACACTGCGAGGAAAAGATGACTTCGCAAGGCTCAATTTATCAATCCCGCAAGGGCACAGAAATTAAATAAGGTCATCATTCAACAACATTTTCAGTCACTCAAGAAAGTTTATGATGAACTGGATATATCCAATCATCCAGAGCGTCTGTACAACATTGACGAGAAAGGCTGTCGACTTACATTGCACCATCAGCAGAAAGTTCTAGCTCCAAAGGGATCCAAACGAGTTCATTTTTTAACTCAGAAACATGCGGAGAATGTTACAATTGCCATGTATGTCAATGCAACTGGTAACTCCATTCCGCCTATGATACTTTTTAATGGAAAAAGACTCCGGTCTGAATATAGTGACTTACCAGCAGGAAGCTTCGTAAAAATGGCTCCGAAAGAAAGCATGACAACCTAGCTGTTTGTTGACTGTATAAACCATTTAGCTAAATATAAATCTTCTGGACAATGTTTATTAATTTTTGACGGTGCTGCTTCTCACTTGAGTCCCCAGATTGTAGATGCAGCAGAAGAAAATAATATAGTATTGTACTGTTTACTGTCAAACACAACGCATGAATTGCAACCGCTCAATAAATCGGTAAATAAATCTTACGAGCATCACTGGAACGAGGAAGTATTATTATTTTCGTATAAGCACCCAGACAAAAAAAATTACTAAGGCAAGATTCAACAACATTTTTTCAAAAGTGTGGCCCATATGTGTAACCTCGACGGATATAATTAATGGGTTCAGAGCAACAGGACTTTATCATTTTGATCCAGACGTCATACCAAAAGAAGCATATGCTCCATCATTGTTGACACATAAACCTGCTCCAAATGTAGAGGTACAACAACATAAAATGGACATTGACACTGACGTTACTGACTGCGAGGAAAATGACAACTCGAGAACATCACCTTCTGTACTGGACCAAGAAGCTCGTAATACAACCCCAAAACCTGTTCATGGAGAAATTGATGGAAGTATCATTTCACAGACTCGATCTTCTGTTAAGTTGGTTGGCTACAGCTTTTCTTCAGACTCCATTCTCGACGACCAAGCAATAATAAGGAATTTACAATATCAATCGCCAATTCCTTCTACTTCTGGTACTTCAAGTAATGTCTTTCGACAATATCTGATACATTCTTCGACAGAAGAATCTGACGATGATGATGAACTTTATAATATTCAAAAATATACGCCATTTCCAGCAAAGAGGTATAATATTCATTAATCATCGTCGTCTGAAACAGAGCAAGAAAATATTGATCCGTTATTGAAAGTCAAATCTTGTACTAACCAGAAACATGAACAAAATACTTTTGAATTTGAAGATGATATTCCATTGTTAAAATTGAAAAACCTTTCTCCACGCAACAAAAAATTTTATGATTTGATCCCGACTCCAAAGTTTGAAAAAGCTATGAACAAATCCAGACGTAAAACGATTAATTACATCGGGCAAAAAATTACAAATCGGGCAAAAGATTTATTCAACGTTACTAGAGAAAAGCCCAAAGATACCAAAAAAATAAGTAAAACCAAATGGTGCGATAAACTTAAACGGTTGATTAAAGTAAAAGAAAAACCAAAACGAAGTACAGAAAGAACGTAATACTAATAAAAAGACTGATAAGACACTTAGAGAAGAAAGAAGAAAATCCAGCGAGACACAAAAAACAAAGTACATAAAGCGAAGACAAGTAGTAGTAAAGGGGAATACTAAAACAGCTAGCGATGAATTATGGTATTGCCAAGCTTACAAGATAGAACGTGTTGCTGATATGCGACAATGCAAAATTTGTCTGACTTAGAATCACGAATAATGTGTGGGCTTAACTAAAAAAAACGAAGAGCAATTTACGTGCCCAGATTACAACTAAACTTATAAAAACAGAGGTGATAATAATGTAGATTAATAAGGGTAGTTTTTTAAAGACAAACACTTTTTTCTTTTTATCTTGTTAAATATAAATGATAAAAGATTTTCTACATTTGATATTTAATTGATTTTTACGCAGTTTCTTTTTCAATTTTTTTTGCAGTTTCTAGCTATGATACACCTAAAATAGCCCAGACGGATTTTTTTTTTTAATTAATGATTAAAATTTGTACCCAATAAATTATTTTTAGTCATTTTATATAATAATATAATATAACATAAATATAAAAGGTTAAATATAATGTAATTATACACACGTGAAAATTGGGCTCTCTTAAGAAACCGAGTATCTAACATGGTCCAACGCAGACCTTTTTAAAAACTATTTTTTCGCATTAAATAATATAAAATAATTAAATTTTGTTGTAAATATTGAAAAATAAAATTTATTAATGTATCAAAACAGCAAGAGTGTATACAAATAAATGGAAATTGCTTGATTTATTAAAGTTTTTTGTGCCTTCCGGAACCACCAGGCGGATTTTTCAGTTTTCTGAATGGCTGGCTTTTTTTAATCGTTTTAATCAGTTATGGAATGTTAATTGTTAATACTTAATAGCTTAAGTGCCTTAGATGATAAACATATTAGAATTCAAAAACTCTCAAAATCACGTTCATTATATTTCAATTATAAAGATATCATTCTCTCATATTAATGGCTTGCTCTAACGCAGATGGTTGCTTTACAGTAATTGAAATTGGATTCCAGGGAAGAAATAGTGATAGGACTATCTCTAAAATGTCCAAAATGGGACAATAGATATTTTTGTTACCTATTTTAATAAAAACAATAACATTTTTCAGTTAAAAACTGTAATACATGTGGTTTAATGTAATAAATTAATACAAATTGTTATATTAAAAAATATATTTATATGTGCCGTTTTTTACTCTGTATGGTCCCGTTTACCCGTGCGTGCACCGATGTTTGGTAAAATTATTTAAGTTCTACAACCTATTAAAATAAATGACTCAACTTTTAAAACACCCTGTATATTATAAAAGTTCAAATAAGTATTTGAAACCCATCTAGAAAGTAACATGAAGCACAATTTAATACAATTTGAGTTGATTAGTGCCGCAAAAATCTTTTCCAGCAGGACACGCTAATAAGGTTAACGGTCTAGCAGCTGCTATTTTTTATATGAATTTCGTCTCAAAAGAAAGTTGAGAAAATATGACTGGGCCCGCGATAATTCTTAAGTTGCAGATTGAAACGAGAAACTGGAAAGTTTCCGAAGAGTTCTCGGTTTTGTTCTTTTTTTTTCCCTACTGTTGCAGTTCGATGGACAAGTTTCTCTTAAAATTGAATTTAAAACTAAATTTCAAAGGATTTCCTAGATGTTTTTTTTATAGAAATTGTAAATATATCTCCACAATTTCATAAAAATACATAACCATTTTCATATGTGCATTGTGTACTAACAGAAGGAAAATTAAACTAGTTGAAAATTTCAAAATATCTTTTATTTATAAAATTATTTTTTTAAGAACATTATTTCACATGGAGACTAATATTAATATGAAAGAACTGCTTCAATCGTCAACACAATAATACACAACAAACACAACATCACTTTTTTAAACTTATCGACATGCGTTTCGCTGACCAAGTTAACATCATCAGGAGATTATTGAATCCAATTCTAAAACTAAACTATGTTCTATTTATATGACAACTGTACCTAACGAAGTGAAATTAAAGTTAAACAAGCCTTAAATTAATAATTCAAAAAGTTGGCCAACACAATATTTCTCATTTCTCCCATATCAAAAGTGTTTTTTTAGTTTGCCCAACAGACCTTCGATTACTATTGTGACAACCAATTTCATAAACCCACGATTTTTCATGTTGGTTTACTTGATTTTTTGGATTAAACTAACTGAACGTCTATTTTTTTTTAAATCTTGTCTAGAACTCGTGGTTCAAAGAAATCTTCATATATATATTTTGAAAAGCCCGATTAAAGGGATTGTCAAAATTCTATGTATCGCTAAATTGGCACAACTGTCCTCTATACTGGCGCGGAGTTTGACGTCAACTGTCATTTAGTTTGTTTACAGTGCTCGATTTTGACAGTTCACATCAAGTGTGTTTTGAAATTTTTACAATGGATAGAAACATCGAACAAAGAATTTGTCTTAAATTTTGCATTGCAAATGGAATTTCATGTGCCGAGTCGCTGAAAAAGCAGAACTTACAGTGAATCGACTTTATAAAAAACACATGCATATGAGTGGTACAGTGCATTCAAAAGTGCTCGAGATGTGGTGGAAGATTTGCCTCACTCTGGTCGGCCATCAACGTCTTCAATTGAAGTTAACATCTCTAAAGTGAAGGAAATGGTGACTGAAAATGGTCAATTAAGTTTGAGAGAGATAGCCACTGATCTTTCTGTGTCTCACGAATCAATTCGTACCATTTTAAGCGATTGTTTGGGCGTGGAACGCGTTGCCGGTCGACTAGTGCCGAAAGACCTGAATTTTCTTCAGAAACTCAATAACGTAAAGATCCCTGAACATTCATAAAACGCATTGTTATGAGTTAGAGGTTATGAGACATGGGTATACGAGTTTGACATGCAAACCAGTCAACAAGCTTCAGAATGGCGCCTTCGAACTGAGCCGAAACCGAAAAAACCACGTCAGAGTCGATCAAAAGTAAAGGTGATGTTTACTGTTTTCTTTGATTATCGCGATGTTGTGCGCTCGGAATTGAAAATCAGACAATAAATAAAGAATATTATCTGTGAATTATGCGGCGTTTGAGAGAGCAAATTCGTCCAAAAAAGCCAGATTTGTGGAAAGAAAATTGTTGGATTTTGCATCACAACAGACCATCTCACAAGGTTATCATTGTGAACGAATTTCTGGCCAAAAACTCAACAAATACCATCGAACAACCACCGTATTCACCTGATATGGGTCCGGCCCACTTTTTCCTCTTTCCAAAACTCAAATTACCACTTCGAGGTACCCGTTTTTAGTCGATAGAAGACATAACACATGGGCTGAAAAGTCCCGGGCCTAACACATAGATGGCGCTAGTTTTATTGCAGTCACCTTTTTTTCAGTTAATACTAACCTTCAAAAGACAGCTGTTAAAATTTCATGATATTCTATTCATTAGTTTGTGAGTTATTGTGCTAAGAGTGACGCTACTTTTGTTATTTTCAAAACAATGGATCAAAAACAATTTCGTGTTTTAATTTTACACTGCTTCTTGATGGGAAAAAATACCGTTCAAGCGAAGCAATGGCTTGAAAAGTGTTATGGGGACTCCGCTCCATCAGAAACAACAATAAAACGTTGGTTTGCTGACTTCAAACGTGGTCGTAGAGACACCGATGATGCAGAACGCAGTGGATGTAGTCCAAAGGAGGCGGTAACACCAGAAAGCATAAAAAAAATCCACAAAATCGTTTTGAATAATCGAAAAGTGAAGTTGCGTGAGTTAGCTGACATCGTAAAGATATCAAAAGAACGTGTTGGCTTTATATTGCATAAGCATTTGACTATGAGAAAGCTGTGTTCAAAGTGGGTGCCGCGTTTGCTCACTGTTGACCAAAAACGAGAACGTGTTGATGATTCTGAGCAGTGTTTGGCCATGTTTAAACGTAACAAACCAGAATTTTTGCGTCGTTATGTGACAATGGATGAAACATGGATCCATCACTTCACTCCGGAATCAAAACGATCGTCATCTGAGTGGACAGCAACTGGTGAACCTCGTCTAAAGCGCCCGAAAGCACAACAATCGGCTGGAAAGGTTATGGCCTCGGTATTTTGGGATGTGCGTGGTGTAATATTTATCGACTATCTTGAAAAAGGAAATACCATTAACAGTGAATATTATATAGCGTTATTGGAGCGTTTGAAGGCCGAAATTGCAAAGAAACGACCGCATATGGCAAAGAAAAAAATTTTGTTTGAATTCTACATGAATTGAACTTTGAATTGCCCCCACATCCACCGTATTCACCAGATTTGACGCCCAGCGACTAGTGGCTGTTCGCAGACCTGAAAAAAATGCTCGCCGGTAAGAAATTTCGCACGAATGAAGAGGTTATCGCTGAAACTGAGGCCTATTTTGAGGCAAAAGATAAATCATTCTACAAAAGTGGTATTGAAATGTTAGAGCGGCGCTGGAATGATGGCGTTGCTCTTGATGGAGATTACGTTGATGAATAAAGCTAATTTTGAACCAAAAAAACTGTGTTTTCTTTGTTAGGCCCGAGACTTTTCAGCCCATGTGTTAAAAGAGGATTCGCGGCGAGAACTGAAGTCGATTCCGAAAAATGCGTTTAAATAATGGTTTGACAATTGGATTATTCGATGGCATAAGGGTATTATTTCGAAAAGAGCCTACTTTGAAGGCGATACAATAAATTTGGACAAATAATAAACATTTAAAAAAGTATCAAATTATCCAAAGGATAAAGTATATCAACATAAAAACAGTAAACGATATCTTTTTCAGGAACATGGGGTCTTCGTTTTTTTTATGTAGTAGATTTTCACAAAATTCTAATCTAGCCGGCAAATTTTGTGGCAATAAATTTTTGAATAGGCGAAAAATGGGGAACAATTTTTCTTTATGACGAACTTTTGAAACAATAGATATAATTTAGGATTTTCCGCAATACTAACCAAAATGTTCTCTTCTTGTTCTACCGTTATACGTTTCGGTCATCCACCAGGATTGTTGTAATAAAACAAACCTGTTTCGCCTAACTGATTGAAAATTCTTTGAAAAATTTGTCGATCTGGGATGATTATAATTGAGTAGAGTTCTTCATACCTTCTAATTGCAGCGCGACTGTTATAATTGACTTGTACATAAACGCAGAGCATATCCCTTAAATCACAGTTAGGAAACTGTTTAAGTCTGGGCATTTTTTATAAATTATTTAATACTAAACTTGAAGAGATTTACCACTAGACACCAAATCACTTTTTTTGAAGTTCTCGGCGCACGTTTCGCTAACCATGTTAGCATCATCAGGAGATGATTAAATCTAAATTAAAAATGATTTAATACCAACTCAAGATTGGAGAAACTTGTTTCCACCTACGTTTAATAGATATAGAAATCAATGGCAGGTGTCATCGAGACGTAATAATGTGTACACAACATTCAAGGCACATTTTGTGAATTGCATATTTTTCAGCCATCGACAAGATGTTCGAACACGAATATCTCGCAAACGGAGTGAGATGTAGATATTGACAAAGGGTACCTTTTTACGTGGAAATTATGACTCTTCTCTATTTTGAAGGCAATATATTCCCAGTTTTATAAGGTAAACAAATATGACCGAGTTAATTCCTCACAAACTAGATAGCAAGCACCCTCTAGGAACTAGGTTCACGCTAGTACCAAATTCAGATTTGTCGCCTTTGAAAACCCAACTACCCCGATTTTAAACCTGATATTCTTGAGCCGTTTTTAAATTATCTTAATTTTTTTTAAATTTAGTTTCACTATCAACAGCCTGTATCTTTTTAATGACTAACATTTGCCAACACATTTATTTTATTGTCTAAATCCTCTTATTTTGATCTCTACTATCATCAGTCGCTCTATAGCGCATAAGTTATGGGACACATTGGTTATTGACCGTATAAATAATAGTTGGTCTTTGGATGAATAAAAAAACATTCAAATAGAAAAATACTTAGACAATTATTTTACGTGCGTCGACAAATTAATAATAAGTGACCCGGCGTTTAGTGGTAAATCTCTTTAGGTTTAGTCCTTCGTTTAAACTAAAAAAAAGCAAGTTTATTAAATAAAAAAACCACAACAAAAAAACTAAGCGTGGTATTTATATTAATTTTTTGTGGTATTACGAGATGCTTAAATTAAGCTTTCATAAATTAAAGGAACAGCAGCAGCCCAAAAGAGACAGATGTCCTCATACATAATGCAGACTATATCGCATTAAAACAACTATTAAGGGTTGAACGTTAGTCCTCAGATGAAATACGACCATGAGTTTTCTTCTCTTCGCTACTGCGACGGGATTTCAACGTAAATGTTAAATAAAAATTATTTTCGTTTCGTTCTCACCTTAGAATTTATTCTCGTACCTTTCCGCATCGAAATATTACTTTTTGATTTTATTATTAACCAGATTTAGAGGTGACAGTCGTGAAGATATATTCTTCTATTATCTGAGATATTTTGCCGTAGAATTACAAATGTTCTTATATACTATGTGATAAAAAACTGCACGGGGTTTAAGGTTCCCAGCAAAATTAGAGGATTGACAGGAATGAAAATGAATGAATCAGAGGCAAAGATATGCACGGAACAAGAAATGGCGAATAACATAACCAAAAAGGGAATTTCAAACGCGTTATCGGCGCTATTATTTATAATAACACTGAACAACATAATAAAGAGAATCGAAAATACAACAACACCTCATAGAGATAGTGGCAATTGCGGATAATGTTGCAATAATTGCTAGAGAGTAGAGGGAACTAAAGCGAGTAATGAAAACAATCAACATCGAGTCTAAGAAAAAAAAAGACTGGAAATAAATGAGCAGAAAACAAAGTATATGTAAAGGTAAACTCAAAAAGATTTACCACTAAACACCAACTTACTGTAACTAAACCTGAAGAGATTTACCACTAGCATCAAATCGCGTTTTTGGACTTCTCGACGCACGTTTCGCTAACCATATTAGCATCATCAGGAAATGATTTAACCTGAAGAAGTCGAGAGGTTCAAAAAGTGATTTGGTGTTTAGTGGTAAATCTCTTCAAGGTTAATGTTTCACACCAAAGGTTCGAAAAGAAGAATTGAATCAAATTACTTTGTTTAAAATTCTCGACGCACGTTTTGCTAACCATGTTAGCATCATCAAGAGATAATTTAATCTAATTTTAAAACTAAACTATGTTCTATTTATAGGATAACCCTAATTATTAACCAACAACTTACGCAGCATACTACCTGTCTGGAGCGTGTAAAAAATAGGTTAAAAGAAAACAGCGAGCTTTACATTAATAAATGAAAAAGTTGACTGAAAGGAATAGATCCTTTATCCTGATTCCTTCATGATTTTCTTACATTTTTCTATTATTTAAACTTATATATTGTTATTTACACTTTTAACCATTCTTAAATTACTAATGTTTATATTGTAGTCATGTTCGATTGCATGCTTTTTGTTTGCCCAATATACCTTCGATCACAATCTTGGCAGCTGATTTCGTAAATCCCCGACTTTTCATGTTGATCTACTTTATCCTTTGGATTACCCAGGACTTCTCTTATATTATATTATTATTATTATATGTCCATATATAACATCCACTTTTTTCAAAATTTTCTCTAGCCATCGTTTTAACTGGACATCAAACGGTATTACCACGAATCTATTTTTGTTGCCAAGATTATATGCCAAATTATATTATATATAGATTATATTATATACAAAATTCATAGAAAAAGTCAGAATCACACATCTACAAGAAGGTGAGGTCTTAGTTTGCTTTGACGTATTGTTGTTGTTTCCGAGTATCCCGATTCCACATACAATGACATACCTAAAGGAGTTACTCGCGTTAAATAGTTTTAACAACAAGATTGTTTCTGAGTAGATGTCCTTAACAAGATTATATATGAAGCAAAACTGTTGTCAGCTTAATAACAGGCTTTACGAACAACAAGAAGGAACGGCAATGGGCAATCCTCTCTCACCGTTCTTAGACAAGTTATTCATGAGTAAATTTGTAACCCAAGCGAAAGTTGAATTCAGTTACTTTCCGAAGGTATGGTTAAGATATGTGGATGACATTTTTGCAATTTTCGATTACAAAAATGAAAACTTAGAAGATTTTATAAAGAACTTAAATAATCAATCCCAAAACATTGTATTCACTCATGAACTCGAAAACAACGAGAATTTACCATTTCTGGATGTTTTAGTTAGTAGAAACAATAAAAATAGGTTAGCTTTTGATATTTTTAGAAAAAACATCAACTTTTCGAGATACATTCCTAACGATTCGAATCATAGCTTCCAAAATGAGATGGTGAGTTTAAATTTTATGGTAAATAGATTAATCAATTTTTCTTTAAACAAAGATAATTATTAAACTTGAAGAGATTTACCACTAAACACGCTCGATGCACGTTTCGCTAACCATGTTAGCATCATCAGGAGATGATTTAATCTAATTCTAAAACTAAGCTATGTTCTATTTATATGAAAACCATACCTAACAAAGCGTGTAAAAATCATGCACCGTGAAGTGTACTAAGCCTTGCATTAATAATTGAAAAAGTTGACTGAAAGGAATCGGTCCTATATCCGTTCATGATTTTCTTTTAATTTAACTTTTAATTAGTCTTAAATTACTAATATCTATACTGTAGTCATGTTCGATTGCATGTTGGGCAACACAAAATTTTTCATTTCTCCCATATCTAATGTGGGCAATATGTTCTTTATATCTTGTCAATATGGATCTTTTTGTTTGCCCAATATACCTTCAATCACAGTCTTGACAGCTAATTTCGTAAATCCCCGACTTTTTGATATGGGAGAAATGAAAAAACTTGTGTTGCCCAACATGCAATCGAACATGACCACAGTATAGATATTAGTAATTTAAGACTAATTAAAAGTGTTAATAATAATAGGGCTTGAATGCATATGAAAGCATTCAAATATAAAAATGTAAGAAAATCATGAACATATTAATCATGATTAATACACTTCACGGTTCATGATTTTTACATGCTTCGTTAGGTATGGTTTTCATATAAATAAAACATAGCTTAGTTTTAAAATTAGATTAAATCATCTCCTGATGATGCTAACATGGTTAGCGAAATGTGCGTCGAGCAGTTCAAAAAAAGCGTTTTGGTATTTAGTGGAAAATCTCTTCAAGTTTAGTATTTCACACTAAAGGTTCCAACAGAAAAATTGAAAGATAATTATAACAAACGATTAAAATTAATTAGGGAGGTATCCGAAGTGAACGGTTATAATAAGAACATGTTAGATAAATTATTTAGAAAACATAAGTTTAGAAAATTATTGAAATAATCTTCGACTTTTCAAAAGGACCACAACAAAAATAAATTGATGGTAATACCGTTTGATGCTCAGTTAACACGACGGCTGGGCAACATTTTGAAAAGTGGACATTAAGGTTGTGCACAAACCATATAGTAAATTAAGTCCTGGGTCAGCCAAAAGATAAAGTAAATGAACATGAAAAGTCGGGGATTTAAGAAATTGGGTGTGAAGATCGTGAACGAGGTATATTGAGGAAACAAAAAGACCCATATTAACGAGATATGAAGAACACATTTATATCATGGGAGAAATAAAAAATCTTGTATTGCCCAGCATGCAATCGAATATAACCACAATATAGACATCAGTAATTTAAGAGTGGTTAACAATAACATGCCTTGGATGCATGAAAGAATTCAAATAGAAAAATGTAAGAAAATCATGAACCGGTATATAGGACCTATTCCGTTCAGTCAACATTTTCAAAAATTAATGTAAGGCTTAGTAAACTTCATGATTCATTTTTTTTCTTTTTTTCTTTTTCTTTTTTCTTTTAACCTTTTTTTACCCGCTTTATTAGATAGGTAGTACGCCTCCGAGGTAGTAATTAGGGTTATCATATAAATACAAGATAGTTTAGTTTTAGAATTAGATTAAATCATCTCCTGATGATGCTAACATGGTTAGCGAAACGTGCGTCGAAACAAAAATTATTTGGTGTTTAGTGCTAAATCTCTTTGAGTTTAGTGTTTCACACCGAAGGTTCCTATAGAAGAAATGATGTATGTAAATGGTCTTTCAAATTAAGCGGTTTATTAAATTTTTAAATTAAGCACAGGATTTACGTCGATTTTACAATACTTTTTATTGATAATTGATGCATAGTGTATGACATTTAAATAAGAAAGACAATATCTGGCAAATGACCATCTCTTGCAGCTCCACAGACATCCACTCTTTTGTCAAAATTTTGGATGACATTTTGGCATAACCATGGCTCTATCTCATCAATGACTCGAGTAATTTTCATCCAGTTCAGAAATTAACATCACCGTATCTTGCTATAACTCGTCTAGGAAATTGTTCTCTCAATAAATCAATTGTTTCATTCTCTCAAAACCTTCCAATGATTCAAAATATTTATTTCTCACCCAGTTATTGCACAAATTACAGACCCTGTAGAAGACATCATTGGTCAGAATTTTTTTCTTCTTTTTGGTATGGCGTCCTGGTCATAAGGACATCAAAGGTAAAGAGGAAGCAGATCGGCTTGCAAAACAAGCAATTCAGTACGGTCTCCTTACATGCACAGTTTTTATCCAAAAAATCATCTCTCTTTCGCGAAAAATTATCTAAGAGTCCTTAAACCGTTATTTTCCCAACCTCCCCCAGAATATTTAATAGATAGAAAAACTACAGTCAAATGGTTGCGGCTCATTTAAAACGAGAGGGCCCTTTTCTCTGCGAATTTTGCAACCAGCTCCTATCTGTTAAACAGATCCTCACCGAATGCACCGCATTATCTCTTATCATTTTTTGACTTGAATTAGAACCTTACTCAAAATCTTTGCTCCGTCAATATGCTTAATACATTCGCATATCTGAAATAAATAAACTACTTCACCAAGATCTAGTCATTCAAAGCAATAATTGATTCAATAATACATTTAACTACTTATAATACTTGATGGAGATTCATTTTAAATAAATAAGCAAAGATTAATGTCTAAAAATTTCCACTATATTTAAAATTGTATGTATAACAATTTCTTCGACACACAATGCCTTTTTCAAATACAAACTATGCTACACTAACAGTGAGAAAAGTAATTACAACCTAAAGTGTCCATCGACCTAATAATACCATAAAACATCATAGTGGGGAAATCCATTTTTGTCAACGTCTAGGAGGGCAATATAAGTTTAATAAAGGTGAATCATTCAAGTCTAGATGGTCATTTAGCAAAATATCCACATTTTTTCTTCTATTAATTTCCAGGCTCTCTAAAAGATTTAATTTTTTGGATTTATTCTCACTATTATTTACTCTGATTTATTAACATTTTAAAATTATCATTAAAAGTATGCTTTTCTCACATTAAGTGGTTAGCATAATCAGAATTATTTTGTTGTTTAGTGTTGAGTGTTTAATGTTCGTTGAGCCTAGTAGAGAAAGATCTTCCTGTTTGTCCAACTTAGACTTTTGGACACGACCCGCACTGAATTAAATAAACTTCTGATTTAAACAGTTTATTTGTTTGACTTTTATTGCTTTAATGAGGCGCCCAAAACTATTGTTTGTTTTAAAAGCAATATTTATATTGTTTGTTTTGGATAAATGTTTCGACACTAATTTGGTAACTTTTCCCGTGTATGTAATTGTTTTGAACGCTGCATTTTTAATATTATTGACCGGATATATTAAATTAATGGCTTTATTATAACTTTTTTTATTAATTATTTTATTTATAATGTTTGGGTCGTATCCGTCATTTACTTTGATGGCAATTATTTATTATAATTATCTATTGACATGGGGATATTTTTATATCTCTGTATAAATGAGTTAAATCCTGCCATCTTTTGTAAATAAGGATGACAAGATTTATTGCGTATAACTAAATCTCTATGTAATGGTTTATGAAAAATTGCAAAATCATGTTTATTGTCTTTTCTAGTAATAGTTAAGTCTAAATATTGAATACTATTATGCTGCTCTTCTTCAACTGTAATTTTAATATTTTTATGTAAAGAATGTATGTGAGTTAAGAGTTGATTTAATTGTCGATCACAACCTGTAAAATAAATTAGAATGTCATCAATATATTTGTACCAGTAAAGTGATAATTTAAATAACTGATGTTGATTTATCTTATTTCCTAAGTTGTCCATAAAAATTTCCACCAGTAAAGGACTTAAAGGTTTCCCCATAATCAAACCGTCATTAAAAACATAAAATGAATATCAAATTCAAAATAATTCTGATCCAGCGTAATTGACAACAGCTTTAAAATTTCTTGTTTCATTATTGAAGTACTTTTATTTTTGAGAAGTAATTTCTCAACAAATTCTATTATTTCGTTTGGTGGTGTACTCGGGAAAACAATTTATAAATCGAAAGAAATTTGTTTGAATTTTTGGTGTAAATTAATATCTTCTATTTTATTGATAAGGTCATAGGCATATTTTTAAAATTCGTATATTATAAAATGATTTTAATGAGCTTATTAAAATTGATTATTCTACTACATCATCTACAATAATCTAAATCCAAGAATGCAAAATCCAAATTCAGCTTTAAGTCTATGAGTTTCACTTCAATTTCTTTATTCCAGCTTAAAAAAAAGTCTCACTTACAAATAATAAATTGCAATATATTTGTTTCTATATAAGTGAATTAAAAACATTACAAAATCAGTCGTATTATTTATCTGTATATAAAGTGAGTGAATATTTACATGTTGAAAATATGCATATATATAAATGTTATTTCAACATTGCGACAAAAATTATTTCACTGTATGTCAATACGTGTGTTTAAGTTCCATTTAACACCAAAAATATATTCTATTCGTGAATATCACGATATCCTTCTTAAATACGAAGCTCTCCAACATTCCGAAGAAACGAAACAATTTTCCATCAGATTATATGGCAATTGTAAATAGTTTTTTTACTAATCTAACCTAAACCTCTTCAGTTTAACCATTTATTAGAAAGCAATATATGAAGAAGTAGCTTTACTTAAAATGAGCAGGGTCTTTTTACACAACGATACTCCAAAACTTCAAAAATGACAAATAAAATAAGCAAACTGCGCCTTAATTTTTTTTTTCTTTTTCTTTTTTTTACACCAATGTATTTTTCCAACACTGGAGCGTGAACGAATCGCCAAACGAACGGTATATAACGTGTTTCCCCGTCGCTCGCGATGCTCCCTGGCGGACGCGACACGAAAAATCGGAAGACGTCTATTAAATTTCCG
Source organism: Cosmopolites sordidus (assembly GCA_031761425.1). Classification (NCBI taxonomy): domain Eukaryota; kingdom Metazoa; phylum Arthropoda; class Insecta; order Coleoptera; family Curculionidae; genus Cosmopolites; species Cosmopolites sordidus. The sequence goes on from JARFXV010000913.1 coordinate 353,627, forward strand.
CCGCGACGAAGCATGAAAAAAAACATCGGCGTGCAGCTCGTACACCACCCCTCCAATTCTATGTTAGGAACGAAATTCAGCGATTCCAAAAAAATTCAGTCAACATCCCAGTATATGAATAGTATCTGAGAAATTTGTTTCTAATATGTCTATTTGAAATGTCTGACAACAATCCTCCCAAAAATTAAGCATTTTGCAATAAAGAATTATTGGGCACACAGGTTTTTTATGTTACAGACTTTTGTTTGTTCCCTGATCCATGCGCAGGACTTTCTGTCTCGTCTTTTAATGCCAACCATACATCTTTCCATTCCCCTCTGTGCCACCCGAAGTTTTTGAATTGATTGCGATGTGAGTGTCCAGGTTTCACTTCCGTATGTCATAACGGGTAGAAAGCACTGATCGAAGACTTTTCTTTTCAGGCAATGTGGGAGTCTGCTCTTAAACACAATGTTGAGCTTAATCCTGCTTGTTCTCTTGGTTGTGCGTCATTCAGTTTTTTTAATATTCTTTTAGAAATTATCTTAGTGAAAACTTTGTACATTACTGATAGGAGGCTTATTGGACGGTAGTTCATTAAATCTTCCTGCGCTCCTTTTTCAAGTAAAAGGATCACTTCTGCATTTTTCCATAAGTCAGGTACTTTTTGTTCTTTGAGGCATTTTGCCAGTGTTTTATGTAACGTCCGACCACCAGCTTTTAGCATTTCGAAAGTTACACTGTCCTTTCCTGGAGCCTTGCCGTTTTTCATCGATTTTATAGCATTTGTTACTTCCTCCACTAGGATATCCGGCATTTGTTCTTCCGTGGGTACTGTTGTTTTTGATTGGTTCTGATCTTCATATAACTGGGAATAAAATTTTCTGACAATCTCCAACTTTGGGTACGCGCCCTGCACACTCGGCCATTCTCACGCTTTAAAGCATATATTTGCGTTCTTTTGTTTCTCAGCTTCTGTTTAGCTGTGTTAATTCCTTTGTTTTCTTCCAGGGTTGTTTGCACTAGCTGCATATTGAATCGGCGCGTATCCTCTCTGATACGTTTTCTTATAGTTTTGCAGAGCTCAGTATACTCGACAAAAGGACTACCTGCATTTCTCATTGCTCGCCGTTTCTTCATTAAATCAATGGTCTCACTGGAGATTTTTGTTTGTTTGAGACATTTTTCTTCTGTTGCTATTGAAGCAGCCGTTTGAAGTACATTGTTGGCGATTTCTTCATATTGAACTGATATTTCCACCTTCTCTGAATCTTGTAACGCAGCAAACCGGTTTGACAAAGCAATCTCAAAATCGCTTCCTCTGTCCAGCAGTTTTCCAGAATCCAGGTTACCCTTCTTTGATCTTACCATTCTTTCGCGCTCTTTTCGACAGTCAATCCGAACTCTTGCTCGTACCATTCGGTGGTCACTTCCAACATTAAAATTGTTAAGAACAGTACAATTGGTAAATATTGTTTTATCGTTGGTCAATTTCGATATTTTATGATGTAGTCAATTTCGCTTGTGAGCCCAGATGGACTTTTCCATGTCCATTTTCTGCTGATATTTTTCTTATAGAATTAATTCATAATATATAGTTCTTGTCCTTCAGCAAAATCAACCAATCTGTCACCTCTATTGTCTCGCTCACCAGTTCCATATGGGCCAGTTGCATTTTCGTCAGTTCTTGTTGTTCCAATTCTGGCATTAAAATCACCCATCAGGATTTTGTACCTACATTTCTCTTTGTATAAAAGCTGGGCCACATCATCATAAAATTCCTCAATTTCCTCATCCCTATGGCTTATAGTTGGTGCATAAGCTTGGACGATTTGAAGCCTAAACTTTTTATTCAGCTGAATGACGCATTGGGCTAGTCGGTCGGATGTACTTTCAAATTTTACCACACTGTCCTTCAACTTTCGATTGATGAGGAATCCAATTCCGCCATATCGGCCATTTTCCGAACCTCGAGTATAGAGTACGTGTCCAGTTGGTTCCAGTTTGATTAACTCTTCACCCTTTCTTCGTGTTTCACAGAGCCCAATAATATCCCAATGTATGTTGTCAAGTTCGATTAACAGTTCTTGAAATCGGGCCTCTGCTTTCATAGTCCGTATATTTAGCGTTGCAATGTCAAAAGTCCAATGGCAGCCTGATCTAATCCGGTGATTCTTAGCACCCTCTGCCTTGGGGCAGGTCTTCCCGTCCCCGCAGGTCTTCCTGGTCCAACGCGGGTTGGCAGATTTTGGATCATCTTAGTCTGAGGCTGAAGGCCAGGGGTGACCCTCCCAGAAGCATAGACTCCAGACGGCATAGCTCAAAGCTTCATTGCCCTACTCAAACCCCTTTACCACGTCAAGGTGTGATCCACAAAAGAGATATACATATATATATATATATATATATATATATATATATATATATATATATATATATATATATATATATATATATATTTCTAAATCATTTCCGCTTGGATTCGACAACGAGCGGACATTTGAAAATGACAAATGAGATTTTGGCGAAACGTCGACACCCTTCACAGAATGAACGGAACGACACCCGGAATGATTTAGAAACATTATCTACCAGCTGTGAAAATATTAGATGTAACATATATATATTTGTTGTTTTTTGTGGGATTTTCAGTCGATTATTAACAAATTAATTTTTTTTCATTATTTTCTTGATGTTTCGGTTTATTTATAAAACATCTTCAAAACAATTCTACAATATATATCACTTACAAACAATACAAATTCATATTCAAAAACCTACCAACTATATCTTATGGAATAATTAATTTCCTAATTTTTTTTAATGAAATATGACATTCTTTGTCTAATCTTCAGTTGACACATTTTTGAATTTGATATATTTTACAAATTTGTTACCTTCATATTTTTTGTTTTTTTATTGTGGCCTAACAATTTTGAATTTTCCACTTATCAAAAATTATTAAAAAATGTATTATTTATTGTGCCTAAAATTACCTTATTATGGTAATTATATAATCTTTTCTGGAGTCAAAAATTTACAATATACCAATTGCCTTCAAAAACAATTTTAAAATAAAAAGAACAATTTTCAGTAAAACTAAAAAGCCGTATTTCCTCCATTGGTTTGGCATGCTGTCGATAAATGACCAATTTGGACTTGTGGAATTATCTCTCATTGTTCACTAGCAGCATCTTTTAATTCTCGCCACCCTAACGTGGTTATGCCCTCCTCTTCAAGAAAATTTTGTGCTGCTGCTGTTCGATAAAAAGGTGCGTTGTCATTCATAAAAACAAATCCGTCGCCCATTGCGCATCGAAACAGACGCACAACAGGATATAAAAATTCCTCGATATACACAGCACCAGTAACTCTTCACTCCAGGACCAGTAGAGATGTTCGTGGACTCATCGTAATACCACCCCAAAACGTCCCGCTCCCAAATGGTATACGTGTTTGAGCTGTTTCTAGTCGGGCATGTCGACCTGGGACTCTCCTAACTAATGTTCTTCGTGAATCAGAAACCAAACCAATTATCACCTCATCGGAGAACATCACGTTATTCCACTTAGGACTATGATCCACCATTTCTCGAGCCCATTGCAATGTTATATTTTTTGCTGAAGGGTTACTTTGGGAATAAGTTGTAGTAAAACATTTACTCCTTCAAGCCTAAAAAGCTCCTTCTATATACCAGTTGTAGATTTCAGACGATTTCCTCGAGCTATCATTGATATCCGCCGGTCTTTTGCAGCTGTTGTACATCGTGTTCTATCACTTCCAGGGCGATTATTTACGTCATTTGTCTCTTGGAATTTTCGATACAGCACTTTGGAAAACATCTACAATTTCCGCGATATCACTTTGATTGAAAAACCCTATTGTAACTACTCTTTGATCTGTCAAAATGAGATATCATGTTTCTAGGCATTTTTAAACGGATTGATTGAAAATTGAAAAAGAAGTGAAATAGGTGTAAATACCAGTATCAACCTATGTTATCAGCAAAACAACGCTTTTGTTATTTTCATTTAAAAACGGTCTAAAATAAATATCCATCACCAATTTAGCACCATAGTCATAGCTAGCCTATCTATAAATATTCCAAACTTTTGGACATATATATAGCTCGTGCAAAACAAAAACAGTTGCACGTCATTAAGCACATGATCAACAGTTTGACGGCCCTGTTACCAGATTGTAATTACACATCATAACCTGACTTTAGCGAATCATTTTTACAATTTAAATTTTAATAACAATTTGAAACATCACCTCTAAATTAAATGCAAATTACAAAGTGACTAACAAAATTATAATAAATATTGAAAGTCTTGCAAGTGTCGGCGATTTAGTACCTCTAGATAGATTCAGCACATGTAAAATACTTCGTTAAAAACCATCCATATCATTTCAATGATTATTAAAATAAGAAGATTATATAATTACCAATGACATTTATTGATATATAATACACAAGTACCAAACAGAAAAAAACAATGAAATATCTGTATGCACATATTTTCTTTAATAAAAATCTTAAAAGTACTAGCTGAAATAACTGCTATCGTCTGCTGTATTTATAATTAACGGAAGGACTTCTTTTCAATCAAGTATATGGTATCTGTCGTATAATTTTATTATTTCATTTTCTGCATGCTTGATCGTATTCTTCCATATCTCAGGAGTAACAGTGTGAAGTGCTTCACGCCACATGTTTATACAGTCTTGCTGTGTATTACCATTTCTACCCATGTGTTTATTATAATAATTTTTTACAATTCCCCATGTAGTGGGGACGGAATGCAGTGATACGGGAAAATACGTAAAACGTTATACCCATATTATTCTGCTAAGTTGTCTACTAAATATTTCCATGCTGGTTTATTTCTGAAAAGTATCCAGTTAAGAAATATACCAAATTAATAAATTTGCTTGTGGTATGTAATCTGCTACAATTCTAAGTAGTTCAGTTTCAAGCAATTCGATTAAAAATGCTATATTATTATCAGTTAACCAATCTTGAATGGCAGCTTTAGTCCATGAGCTGTTTGGTATCTTGTTTAATAACATGCTATTATCCATAAAAATTAAAAATGGTTGTGTCTGTCTGTGTATCAAACATGCTACAAACTCTTGTCAACCACTATATAAATGATTTGGCATTTATATAGGCGCGACTCTGACAATTATATCAACTCTGTGGTAGATCTTAAAAGAAGTAGATCTGTTTTCGATCGTAAGGTAAAAAATGAAAGTAAACGTTCAGATATGAATATTAGCCTTCCTTTGTGCCCATACTGATTTCATTCTTTCACTATGAGCTTTTTTTAGGTCCTCTTTAATTGCAGCAATCCATTTAATTGTTTCTATTTTAGCTCTACTCCTATCTTCATAAAATTCAACTATTTGTCTAAACATACTCGAATTAATTCGTTTTATGTGTCCGAGGAACTTAAGTCTTCTTTTTCTCACATCGCTATGTATATGTGTATATTGTTTGATGTCTTGGTTTTCTCGAAGTCGGTATGTTGTCTATTTATTTGTTTGGGGCCTAAGATTTTTCTTTCTTTTCAATCTCCTCAATGTCCTTCTTTCTATTCAAAATGAGCGTGTCTGCGCCATATAGACATTCTGGCTTAATAACTGTGTTGTAATGTCTCCGTTTTTTGTTTTTAGATATGTATTTTTTGTTGTTAATATTTTGTGTAAGTCTCAATGCAGTTTCCATTTTTTGACATCTACCCTTATTGTCCGCTTTTTTCAACCCGTTTCCCATGATTATTTCACCCAAATAATTTAATTGGGAGACTCTTCTGATGTTACCATATTTTGTTTTTAGAAATGGTGTTCTTAGTCTGTTGCAGGTCATGTATTGTGTCTTTTTAAAGTAAATTTGGAGTCCTACCTTTTCTGCTGTTTCTTTTAAAATTTCAATATGTTTTTGCGCCCTTAATATATCTTGAGCTAAAACTGCCGGATTATCAGCAAACACCAGACAATTTATTTTGATGTTGGTTCTCCCCAGTTTAACGGGCTAGTCAATATTAAGGGCTGATTTTTTACACACCACTCCTGTATTACGTTTTCTAGAACACAGTTAAATAAGAGAGTGGCGAGAGTCCATTACCTTGTCTCACTCCAGTTTTAATTTCGAAGAACAAATTCCTCAAGATTTTATCTAAAATTTAATTAGAAGCATGCCTAGACGCATAAATGCTATAATCCGAAGTAGAGGACGCAACACACGCTACTAGTGTCCCAGTTAAACCAGTAATTTATTTATTTCATCATTTCATTCAATCATTCATCAATTATTTCAACGTTTTTGTTATTAAATCTTAAGAATAATTTTAATTTCAATCTTATACAGAAGTAGTGTACCTAATTCACTTTTAAAGTATCCGAAAATATTTTTTTTAACTTTCAATGCAGTAATGTCCATAAAATTTACTAAAATTAAATAAATATGACAATTGGTATGATTTATGATCACTACTACCTGCATTAAGTTAAAAAAATATTAACCTAATGTTTGCCTTCCTTCACACTTTACGAAAAATCGAAATATCTCTTGACATGTCAGAGATATCGATTTCGGGTTTTCACTGGATGATTCCTCTTTAAATTACCTTTCTAAGCATGTAATAAAAGCTGTACCATATTAAGACCAATTTTTAACTTAATATTACGGTAAAAATTAAAACTAACTGATTTTTTCAGAAAAATCGAAATATCTCTTGACATGTCAGAGATATCGATTTCGGGTTTTCACTGGATGATTCCTCTTTAAATTACCTTTCTAAGCATGTAATAAAAGCTGTACCATTCCATTTGAAAAAACTGAACAAAAAAAGCTATTGTTCAAAAAAGCTATTGTTGAATGTAACGCCACCTCGCGGTTTCATTTATAAACTAAATAATTTATCTCTCAGATTATCTGATTGTCCCAGCAATTGCCTTTAAAATGAATCTAAATTGAAGAAAATCGGTTCAGGCAAACGGACATTAGACGACTTTTTATCTAAATAGGTAAACTCCCCCCCACTTCTTTATTCGCGAAGTTAGGACAAAATGTCTTAAAACAAAGCTGTAGGAGACAGTTTGCTAATTATAACTGAGAATTTTTCTTACTCGGTTAACACTTGAAAATACACAAAAAAATGATTTTTTAAAATGTTTAGCTCGTCACGCCCTCTTGCGGTCGTTTTAGAAGCTTAAAAATATTTTTGGTAAATTTCTCACGGTCAGTTTTAGTATAATATCTTTTTCCCCAAAGCTGTGGGATAAATAGTTTTCAAGATACGGCCGCGATCCATCCTTAATGGGACACCTGGTATATATATATATATATATATATATATATATATATATATATATATATATATATGTAGAACGCTGATTTTTCCACGAGCGGCTGTAGGGTTTTCGCTAAATATCTTACTAATTTGCGAGTTGGTGAACGATATGCGCTGACAATGGGACGAAGAGGAATGTCAGTTTTATGAATTTTTGGGAGACCGTACATTTTTGGGATACGAGAAGATTTTTCGCGATTAAAGTCTTTTTATCATTTGAACGAAGATTAGAATTATTAATTATACTCTAGATATGTTATATAGGGTCGTTAGGAATGTGCTTATAGTCTGCACTCTCTAACAGATTAGACATTTTAATTTCATAGTCAACCGTATTAAGTATGACCGTGGCATTCCCTTTGTCGGCTGGAAGAATTGTTACGTCTGAATGTTTGCGTAACTCAAGTAAGGCACGTTTTTCGTCCGACGGAAGATTAGATCTCGGGGGTTTGGAACGACGAAGGATTCTGGCAATGTCTTGGGGGTTTCTTCGGCTTCACGTGCAAGTAGGTGGAAGAACCACATTCAGCAACTCTCTGCTCGCCGTTCGAAAATCTGATCTCTCCTCGACTTTAGCAGAACATCATATCCAAACGGGTTACAAAATAGATTTCGACAAGGCCAAAGTAATCGCACCTATATATTCCTACAAACCCCGCATAATTCGTGAAGCAATTGAGATCGAAAAACGTCCAGACGGCTTAAACAAGAGGGACGACGGTCTTAGAGTTCCAAATACATGGATGGAAATGTATTGGAGTTCCAAATACATTTCCAAATTGCCCATCCGAAATCCTTCAGCCAAACGTCCACCTCTCGTCTTATCCCCACCCCTCAACCTAGCGCCCCACCTACAACCTCACCTATTAATACAGAGGTCGCGCCGTCCACGTTCTTTTCTAGTTGTGAACTCTGGGGAGTAGGCAGATTGAGGCCTCGGAGTAAATCAACTAAATTCTCTTGAATATGACTTCTAAGTGGAAGCCGAAACGTCGAGATTTTATAAATCTAAAACGCGGTTCTACCCGAGAACCTAGTAATTCTAATATTACCGACCGCGGAGGCCTTTCCAAACATATATATATATATATATATATATATATATATATATATATATATATATATATATATATATATATATATATATATATATATTATATATATATATATATATATATATATATATATATATATATATATATATACCCCGAACCAAGGCAAAAAAAAATTAAATCCACTTAACGTCTGACTTGTATCAAGCGGTTGAGTGGTCAGCGTCTGTTCACCAGTGGTGCGGCTGATATTTAAATTCTGGAACTAACCCCTCCAGTCTTAACCTTTGAACCGTCATGGTTCAAACCTTTAATTCAAAGTACAAGATGAAGCGTTCTAGTAATCATAAAATTACCCCAGGAGGTAGACAATCCTCTGCCAGCTTTGCTGGTACAACCGGACTTTCGGATTCTGGGGCGTCCGGGATTAAACGCCAACGTCTGAAACCGAAAACAAAAACTTTCTTTGGAACGGTAAGTATTAATTCTCTACTGCGTCCAAGAAAACTACACGAATTGGGGCGAACATTAAATCCGCAAAAAATCCAAATTTTAGCTTTGCAAGAAACGAGATTGACGGATGATAACACCTTGGAATTCGGCAACTACAGACTTTTTAAAAGTAAAACGGACAAAAGAATCCTCAAAAATACACCACATTTCGGTGTTGCTTTCGCTGTCTCATGAAACATTATGTTCCAAAGATTGGAACAGTCAAAAAACAGAAATAAACTATAACATCTTTTTGGAAGTAAGAAAAGAAACATCGAAGCTAATTAGACAAACTAAAAGAAAATATGAAAACAATCAACTTAATGAAATAGAAAAAGATTTCCAAAAAAATAACACCCGAAACTTTTAAAAAATATTTAAAACTAAATTAACAGGCTATCAACCCCAAAGTGTTTGCTTCCAGAACGAAAACGGAGAATTAGCTCTAAATAACCAAGACAATTGCAAAGAACTTGCGAAATATTTTGAACAAATACTAAACTGTCCTGAGCCCTTAAACAAATTAGCAACACTAAACCCTAAACAAACAAACCCAGATTCATTACCACTGAATGAAGATGAAATAATTAGGCAAATCAAGCGGCTTAAAAATGACAAAGCTTCTGGTGAAGATGGAATCACTACGGAACTTTTGAAATCCGCTGGTCCAGGTACAATCAAGGAAATAACCAAAATTCCACAAGAAGTTTGGCGAACCGAACGGATTCCGGAAGATTGGAAAGATGCTCTAATCCATCCACTACATAACAAAGGATATAGAACGGATGTAAACAACTATAGAGGAATATCTCTTCTCCCAGTTTGTTACAAGATTCTATCTCAATGTCTACTAGACAGAGCACAGGGACAGTTAGAACCTAACATTGGTGAATATCAAGCAGGTTTTCGACCGAGCAGATCCTGCCCTGAACAGATCCTGAATCTAAAGTTGAGTTGACAGATCCTAAGACATCAAAAGCTGTACAATAAAAATTTCGTCTGTATATTTGTGGATTTCAAAAAAGCGTATGATTCTATTGACCGCGAATCTTTATTCCGAATTTTGAAAGAACAAGAACTAGATCTGAAAACGCTGGCAATTATTAAAGCAATGTTAACTAACACAAGGTCAAAAGTTAAATTCATGGGTGAAATCTCAGAGCCCTTCGAAATTAAAACTGGAGTGAGACAAGGGGATAGACCCTCGCCACTCTTATTTAACTGTGTTCTAAAAAAAGTAATACATGAGTGGCGTAAAAAAAAAGTCGGCCCTGAATATTGACCAGCCCATTAAACTGGGGAGAACCAAGATCAAAATTGATTGTCTGGCATTTGCTGATGATCTAGCAATTTTAGCTCAAGATGTATTAACGGCACAGCAACAGATTGAAATCCTAAAAGAAACAGCAGAAAAGGTAGAACTCCAAATTTTCTTTGAAAAGACACAATACATGATCTGAACACCATTTCTAAAAACAAAATATGGTAACATCAGACGAGTCTCTCAATTCAAATATTTGGGTGAAATAATCATGGAAAATGGGTTGGAAAAAGCGTCCAATAAGGGTAGATGTCAAAAAATGGAAACGGCATTGAGACTTACACAAAATATTTACAACAAAAAATGCCTAACTAAAAACACAAAACTGAGACATTACAACACAGTTATTAAGCCAGAATGTGCAGAAACGCTCATTTTGAATAGAAAGAGGGACATCGAGGACATTGAAAAGAAGGAAAGAAAAATCATAAGAAAAATCCTAGGCCCCAAACAAATAAATAGCACAACATACCGACTTCCAAAATCAAACAATACACAGATATACATAGCGATATGAGAAAAAGAAGACTTAAGTTTTACGGACACATAAAACGGATGAATCCGAGTAGTCTAACTAGACAAATAGTCGAATTTTATGAAAATAGGAATAGAGCTACAGTAGAAATAATTAAATGGATTGAAGCAATTAAAGAGGACCTAAGATCAGCAAATATTACGCAAAGTGAAATTCAGGATAGAGGCTATTTCAGACACAAGGTTAACGTTTGGAAAGTTGGCCAGAGAGAAAAATGTAGGAAGACTGGAACAACTTGGTCATAGGAAAAAATCACATAGCGAAAGAATGAAATTAGTATGGGCGCAAAGGAAGGCTAACAACAACAAACACCTCTAATTGTACATCGCGTGGTCCACTAGGGCCCATACGTGAATAATAATAATAATATATATATATATATATATATATATATATATATATATATATATATATATATATATATATATATATATATATATATATATATATAGGAATTATTGTTGGCAGTGTTACAGCAAACAACCCGATATTGCAACAAGGCGCATCTACATATCCTAGAGCAATTTAATTTAGGCTATTAATCGAACAAGACTGAGAGCTACCGGTATGTTGCTCGACTGCACCGCGTCCTAAACTTTAACAATTAGCGAGCGAGGTTCGCGACCGCGTTCACCTCGTTAACTCGTCGATCCGGTGAACAATGGCCGCAGGACAATTGCAACGGCCGTCGTTTAGATAAAGGCCAGATGCGACCGTAAGATCTATATCCGGAGCCGGGGTCCTGGACCAGGACTGGTTCTTTATCAGGACGCGTTTGCATGTAGCCGTTCCGGTGGGCCGCTCGCTAACGAGACACCAGATGGCGCTTATCGTCGTCATACAACGCCTCCTGGCGGCCGGTTTCCGGCTTAAAGTCGGTCGCTAAAAGTCTATGATGAGTTTTTGGATTTTAACACTGCAATTTACAGATTGTGAGGTTATTATCTAATTAATAGTCTTAATTTAGGGAACTTGCTCTAATTTAGTATGCAACTGAATATATAGATACATAAATCCACAACAAAGTGTACGAACTCTTTTTTGGTCTTCATAATAGGTGTTTATTTTATTAAGAGATGGCGTTGGTATAGACCAAAGATCTCCAAACTACGGCCCGCGGACCAAATCCGGCCAGACAGTGTTATCAATCCGGCCCGCGGCAGGTAATGGCTTATTGATGTGATAAGTTGCATGGATAAATAAACACATAATGACAATAACTCGGTTTTATTTACTTGCTGGGTAAAGCTTAATGACAAGTATAATACGCAGAAAATTTAACTAAAGCATAATAATAAACAAATAATTGAAATGAATCCCACTAAATTATAAACTAGTAAACCTCCCGCGGTTTCACCCCCGGTAGTTATGTTGGGGTAAATAGTATCGTAAATATATATCGATGTTTGGAATGTATATATCCTGAATCACATATATGATTTTTATCCTAAAAATCCTTCAGGAACGGAAAAGTTAAATTAATGCGAATGAAACCGCGGGATGTCCACTTGTTCAAAAATACTAATGAGATTTATATAATTGTGATTTTCCACTGACAAGAGTTTGTAGTTGTGGACCAATTTTATTTCTACCAATTATTAAAGATAGAGATTTCAGATGCTCATCGATTAATTTAGATCTGTAAACATTCTTTGTGTACTTCATTTTGGAGAATATTTTCTCACACAAGTAAGTAGTACCAAAAACAGAAAATAGCCCACGAGCAAATTTATGCAAATTTGCAAATTGTACCAGTGAAAGACTCTTATAAAATTCCAACAAAGATGAGCTTTGATATTTGTGCTTGATTATATCACTGCACTGTAAATCAATAATTTCCATTTGAAGTTCCGGGGTTAGGGTTTCAATGTCAGCATCAAGAAGATTTTAAAAATCTTAATTTTATTCGCAATGACATTAAAGTCTGAGAACGAATATCAAAATTTATCTTCAAAGCTTCGATTGCAAAATCGACGGGAAAAAACAATCTCAGTAGTGTGGCTGAATATTTTACATGTTTTAAAATGTGTGAAACATTTGTTATATAATTGTGATTGAAACAATATTATTTTCTGCCGGAACGATTTGATTTTAGTGTATAAATTAGGGAGAAGCTGGTTTTCAACCTGCAATCTCAAATTTAGTTTGTTCATATATTTTGTCATATCGACATAGCATGCTAACTTGCACAGCCATTCGCTATTTTATAATTCGGTAAGAGGACGATACTTTTATTTAACAAATTTCGATCTCTGCTCGAAGTTCAAAAAAACGCTGAAGAATTTTTCCGCAACTAAGCCAGCGTACGGCAGTATGATATGGTAAATCATTTTCTCCAAACTCTTCAATAAACTCGCGAAACTGTTGGTGAGTAAGCCCAGTGGATCTGACGAAAATAACAACTAATATGAATGGTTTTAGACCTTCAGACATATTCAAATATTTCCCCCACAAGGACTGTTGATTAATGATACAATGTAAGATTAATGGTTTTGAACCATCTCTATTTTACAGCATTTGACACAATTGCAACCACTCCTTTATTTTTACCACACATGTTTTTGTCTCCATCAGTTGTAATAGATTTCAAGTTTTTCCATCAAAGGTTCTTCTTATAAATGGCATTTTCAACTCCCATAAAAATATCTTTCTCAGTAGTCGTGCAGGATACATCCTTTTATCTACTCCTCGAATAAAAATCAACACCTGAGTAGTATCTGACACATCCGTTGGCTCATCCAAGGCCAGAGAAAACCACTCAATATGTTCATTTTGTCAGACACTTGAGATGGTATATTTTCTGTGATGTCTTGTACTCTTCGAGCCACAATGTCTGTTGACAAACTAACAGTTTTAAATAAAATTATCTTTTCGAGGCACCTTTCTTCGGCTACTGCAATTACGCATTCTTTGATCATTTCTCCATCGGTGAATGGTTTTCCATGTTTTGCGATTTCAAGAACCACGTGAAAACAGGCACGAGTTACAGCCTCTTGTTTAGTATTAACTTTCGTAAACAAATATTGATCCGATTTAAATCCGCGCTTCAAAGCTTCAAATTTTCCTATCCGGCAATTTCCTGTATATTTTGAGTAATTTTGAAAATGTTTCATTTCAAAATGACGTTTAATGTTATATTCTTTGAGAACGGCTATGGTTTCATTGCATATCAAACATAGCACCTTATTAATGGACTCAGTCACATAGTATTGAATCTCTTCTTTTCCATACTAGTAAATCACACACAAAAACAAGTAAAATCAAAATGCTGTTACATATAGGCATTTTTTGGTCGAAGATGTCTTTTAAACAGGGTTACGCACTACTTTATTTCACAACAGACAGTTTCTCTTCCTTCGCCTTCTCTAGGCAGACTGACTCGCGGTCGCGCCGCTGGCCTTTGTATACTCCAATTACTGCCACCCCGAAGTGAGTGGAATACACCAAAACATTCTCGAACCAACGAGGTTATTCACAATGTTTAATTATTACTGCGCTTTCGAAAGACTACTGGCGCCATCTGTTAGCGATAGAGGGTACTACCACTACCTATTTTCTGGTTTGACCACCAGATTTCGTCAAGTGCCACGGTCATAACAATACACAATAGTAATTGAACTAGCGAATTTAGAAAGCGTATGCTCGTTTAGGTCGCGTACTCGGCGATTAGTTTAGAAATTATAGACATTGGCAGGAAAATTAAAACGGTTTTGGTCCTTGGACCTTACAGCAGTAATCAGTATGGCCCTAAGACTGGAAAGTCTGCGCAGACTCCCTGATATAGACTAATAACATGTATTGCGTTTTGGAGGGTAAACATACGACATCAAAATTGTCACTGAACAAAAAACATAGTTTTTCATAACTTTGAATATAGCGAATTATGTACAAGAAAAAAACGTTGTGCTGTAAAGTTTATTAACCTTAAAGTTATCCATTGTTTATTGAAGCTTATGGGGAACATGCTCTAACCCAAAAAACTCGCGAACGATGGTTTAAAAGCTTTGAAAGTAATGATGTTAATATAAAAGACAAGCCGAAAAAGTTTGAAGATGAAACTCAACGGTTACGTTAAGACAATTGGCAGAAGCATTGAATCTTACCCAATTCACCATTTCCGAATGTCTACATGCATTGGGAAACATCCAAAAGGAAGGGCAATGGATATAAAGAACAAGAGATATTAAAAGGCGAAAAACTGCTTGTAAAATTTTGCTTGCCAGACAGAAAAGAAAAGGTTTCTTTTTGCATCGAGTTGTGACACGTGATGACAAGTGGATCTATTTGACAACCCAAAATGCAAGCCTTCAACATTACAACTAGTGTTCAATATACATAGAAAGAAGGTTTTGCTGTGTATTTGGTGAAATAGTAAGATGGCTGTGTATTACAAACTGCTGAAACCAAAAAAAAAAAATACTGAGCATTAAAGGAAAAACGACCAGAATACGCCCAAAGACACGATAAAGTAAATTTTCAACATAACAAGGCTCGGCCCCATGTTACAAAATGAGTAAAAAACTATTTGAAAAGCGTTAAATAGAAAGCCTACACCACTCGCCGTATTCACCGGACTTAGCCCATTTGGACTACCACTTTTTATGATCGATGTAGCACGGACTTTCAAAACAACACTTACATTACATTGGCTTGATAAATAGTTGGTCTCAAAAAACCAAAAGTTCTTTTGGCGCGAGATCCATTTTTTGACAGAAAGATGGGAAAAATTAATAACTAACGATGGCCAATACTTTTATTATTAAGGTAATTTATTTTGTTATAGAAATAAACGCTCAAAGTTTGCGAAAAAATCCAAATTATTAACTGAAACACCTATTACCTTAAATTAAATAAAAAGCAAAAATGCTTCAAAGCTTCTTCAAGGTTATCCCCACTTACTAATTCAATTTGAAAAAAGAAGGAAACATTATAAGCAATATATAAGAAACTCTCATAGCAATACTAAAAAAGCCATAATTCATTGTTACCTTTTAATTTAGACTATTCCCAGTTTCATTCTGGCTGTCTATTATCTTTAAGATGTACCCTTTTTTGCCTCGCGCTCTCCTAATGGAAAATGTTTATTAAAAGTGAAGCTAAAGTCAAAAAGACGAGCTCTGAGCCGCGCTAAAACTCAGTTCACGTTTGACAAAGTCAACAAACAAGCGAAAGAATATTGGCCTCGTCCTCGGGGAAATCTAGTTTATTTGTCTTCGGAAGTTTGTCTTATTTTTAGTGGTTTGTCACGAAATAATCGGTCCCCACGTTAAAAAACGTAAATATCCGATATCGAGATAACATTTTAAAAAGGATCGTTTTCTTTTTTTTTTTTTTGGACAGTTTGTCGGGGCGTTTACTTTAACAAAGATAAAACTGTTTTAACCCTCCTTTAGTCGCAGCCCATCTGAGAGATCAGAAAGGGATATTTTGTTTTGCAGAATTCCTTAGGTTGGCAATTATGATTTCACAGTTCTAGTTGCTTCCTAACTATTTAAGTGGAGTGAGACAGTAGTCCTTCTATGGTATTTTTTGTGTCTGTGACAGTAAAAAAGCATCGAATCCCGCAGATCCCCGCGACTAATATTACTTTTTTGTTTTTTTCCAGATTACTTACTATGGAGGAAGAAGTGTTCTCTTTTGGAAAATGAAGCTCATGTAGATGAGATCATTCGCATGCTGAATGACCAAGAAGAGGAAATTTCAAGCCCTAGCTGTGAAGAGACTGACACAGATGAAGATGTTTGTTGGGAAGAAAATGTTGTACAAAGTGATGAAGAAGAGTCTGGTTCCGAAATTGATCCAGATGGGGATGAGAACTATTATTTTTCTCACCAAATCAAAAACAAAAAAATTTTAAATACATGGAATACACAAAACATTCTTGTGCACCTTCCTGGGGTGAAAGGTGGTACTAGAAATGTGAATTCTGTTTTGGATGTTTGGTCTCTGTTGTTTGATTACAATTTTGAATATATAGTAGAATGTATTAATAAATACATTGACAAAATTTGTGACGAATTTTCTAGGCCAACAGATGTGAAACAAACTGATTTAGTTGAAATAAAAGCATTTATTTGACTTTTATACCTCGCCGGTGTGTATAAAGCATCACATCTAAATCTAGAGAAATTAAATAGCACATATGGTGATGTGGTTGAGCTTTTCAGATTAACTATGAGCATAAGGCAACTCACATTTTTACTTCGTTGTCTAAGTTTTGATGACCATGAAACGAGGAAAGATAGAAGAACATACGACCGACTTGCACCTGTTAGAGAATAATGTCTGAATGATTGTGGTGTGTTCATATATTTTTTTCCTTATTTGGGTCAATGATACTTAATAGCCAATGTAAGTATCATTGAAATACACAAAAAT
The DNA here is from genome assembly GCA_031761425.1 of Cosmopolites sordidus. Classification (NCBI taxonomy): domain Eukaryota; kingdom Metazoa; phylum Arthropoda; class Insecta; order Coleoptera; family Curculionidae; genus Cosmopolites; species Cosmopolites sordidus. The sequence continues at coordinate 370,742 of JARFXV010000913.1, forward strand.
ATATTTACTTCCTAACTTTTCAGAATTTCAAGAAATTAATATAATTTATTTTTATATTCGTTTTGAAAACGGGAGGAGAATACTTCCCGAAACGTTAACGATAAAAGTTTGTATATTTTTTAGAACATTTTTATATTTTTAAAATTTTGTTCGTTAAACAAATATATTACCAAAAAGAATCACTGAGAACTTTGTCTCGGTTTGGTTTTTTGTTTTTACCCAGTGATTCTTTATTTAAAAAAGAACAGATTTTTTGATATTTTTTGAGTTTTAGATCGTGGCGAAAAACCCAAATAAAGAAAAACATACCTGTTAGAGAATGTTTCGAATATTACATTGAATATTGTAAAAAATATTACAGTCTAGAAGAAAATGCTACGATTAACAAAATGCTGGTTGCATTTAGGGATAGATGCGTGTTTCGACAATATAATCCAAAAAAAAAACTGCGAAGTATAGAATTAAAATATTTTCTTTTACTGATGCCAGGATTCCCTATACATATAATATGGAAATTTACGCGGTAAACCTCTGGCTGGTTTCCCTTTAGTTTGAACAACTCACCATTTGATGCTGTGGAATGTTTAGTTCGTCCTATAGAAAATTCTGGTAGGGATATAATTATTGACAATTGATTCAATGGTCACAATCTCTCTAAAAAGTTATCATTGGTTGTAACATTGAAATCCAACAAACCTCATATGCCACTGGTTTTCACAAAAAAAATAGAGAGGTTAAGTCTTCGATGTTTGGATTTCAGAAGGACGCAATCTTAGTTTTATACATCCTTAAACCAAAGAGCAACGTATATCTTTTGTCAACTCTACATTTTGAAGGCAAAATTGATGAGGCGACCAAAAAGAACCTAAAATATTAACATTTTACAACCAAACAAAATGCGGAGTAGATATTGTAGATCAAATGTATGCAGCATATGATATTACTAGGGCTACAAATCGTTGACCTATGGTACTTTTCTTCTCAATGTTGAACACGGCAGGAATTAACGCTCAAATTTTGTTCACGGACAATCAAAATAAAGTGAAGAACCGGAGAACATTTTTTACGCCAACTTGCGGTTTCATTATGCAAGAAAGAGACATAATTCTGGACTGCGTACACATATTTCGAGAAGTCTAAAAAGGCTTTATGATGATGAAGATACCCCCAGTTCGAATGAAGTACAAACAAAGAGCCTGTTTGTGCTGTTTGTACTTCATTGTACAGAGTTGCGCCTGATTCAACTTCAAGTGATGACGAATAATTACCTGAAATCCTTGAATGACCTAAAATGTTTATTCAGCTTAGAAATAATCTTTTAAATCCATTTATTTTATGCTCCTTTTATTTTTTGCTGTTTGTCAAAGCTATAATCTAATTTTAATGATAAATTATAAGTAACCATGGTATATATCCTTTTGTGTAATATATAAATAGGTTTTACTTAATTTCAATTATTTTAAAATGTAACTACATATTTTTTTTTCTGAGTTTTTTTGCCACGAACTAAAACTCAAAACATATTAAGAATATCTGTTCTTATGTAAATAAAAGAATGACTGGGTAAAAAACAAAACGGAAACCAATTTCTCAGTGATCCCTTTTCTGTAACAAACTGCTTAACGAACAAAAAATTTTAAAAATACAACATTTCCTAAAATAAATACAAACTTTTGAACGTTTCGGGAGGTTTTCTCTTCCCGTTTTCAAAACGAATCTAAAAGTAATTTCTATATAATACTCTAAAAGATAGTAAATAAATATATTTTGTATTTGTCAATGGTACTTACTTACATTTTACTGACAGTGGCATATTACCAAAAAATTATTTAGGTTAGGTCTACTGTGTGATTATTGTGTATTGAAATAATTAAATATTTTAAATTGTATTCTTTAGAATCGGGAACCATATTAAATTTAAATCTACCGAAGGAATAGCAATACAGTTATTTTTTATTTAAATTAATTATAGCTGTTTCTTTTAATCTTCTGTATTTAGATACCCATTCTTTTAATACCGTTTTGGAATAATTCCAATTGATTTTAAGTCCCGATTCCCGTGAGTAAAGAAAAAAATATATAAATGAACACCCCACAACCATTTAGATAATACATAATAAAATACCTAATATTGTTTAGTTAATTGTTTATTATTTTAAGACCTTTAGTAGGTATATAAGGACTAAAAAGTTCAAAATTTGTCGAATTTTCTAAAAACAGTTCTGTCAGATCACCTCGACCAACATAGCTCATTTTGTAGCCGCGACTAAAGGAGGGTTAAATTCAATACGATATCCCTACAAAGTTTTCAGGATTATTATAAAATAGTTTTTGTAAAATGAGACTAACGAATTTTATTAAGATCCTAAAATTAGGCTAATTCTTATTTTTTATCGTGAATGATTTTCTTAGGTTTTCCTAAAAGTTACACTCCATAACACATCGATCAACAAGTCCCCAGTCTGACATCTGATTAGTCAAAATGATGTAAACATTTCCTTTCGTTTTGTTACGATAGCGTTATATACAGCATCTGCGTCACATTCTAAATAATTGTGACTATTTGTCTTATTTTAAATGAAAAAAAACGTACCATTGTACATATCACTTTCTGGGTAGAAAGATCAGTACTATCGTCAATAATAAGACAATAAGGAACTAAGAAATAAACTAAAAGAATAAACTAAAGAAACTAAAAAAAAATAAAGGAATAGAACTAAAGAAATAAGGAACATATTCTATATCTATAAGTAAATCATCACGCATAGGTGGACTGAGAACATTCTTGATTAATATCAGCATTTGGTATGATAGAATTTCAGATTATTGAAGACATCTGATGAAGGATCTAACATGGGCAGTACTTGAATTAAATGATCAACGATTTGAAGAGCGCAATGCTCTGGAATAAATGCATAAATTTTTAACTCTGCGATTTTCGTTGTTTCCGACAACGTTTATATATATATATATATATATATATATATATATATATATATATATATATATATATATATATATATATATATATATATATATATATATATATATATATATATATATATATATATATATATATATATATATATATATATAGTTGAATTTTATTAAAATAGGAGTAGAGCTAAAATTGACTGCTGCAATTACAGAGGACCTAAGATCAGCAAATATTACACGAAGTAAAATTCAAGATAGAAACTGTTTCAGACACAAGGTTAACGTTTTGGAGGTTGGCCAGAGAGAAAAATATAGGAAGATCGGAACAACTTAGTCTGATGATAGGAAAAAAGCTCATAGTGAAAAAATTAAATCAATATGGGCGCAAAGGAAGGCTAACAACAACAAACGCCTCTAACTGTACTTCGCGTGGTCCACCAGGGCCCATACTTAAAAAAAAAAATATATATATATATATATATATATATATATATATATATATATATATATATATATATATATATATATATATATATATGAACACTTTTGTTGGTTGATTGACCGGGAAGGAGCCCCACCTATCCCTTCAACTGGATGACATATGTTTCGTCTCTCGAGCTTCAGACTCTTCAGGGCGCCGACATATACCATAACATCAAAAATAGGGAGACCCTATCCACAGCCAACAACCCATGTTTTTCGCCGACCTTTTTCGATGAACAATTTTGTTGATTGATCAACAAAAGTGTTCATTTAGGCGGAGACGCAGGTTGTTGTGTGTTCCACATGAGATTGTGGAACCCAACGGTTGGGTATCTGATGACACTCAACTACTGCTGTCTCATTGGACGCAGTCCAAGAAAATCTAACACTACATATATATATATATATATATATATATATATATATATATATATATATATATATATATATATATATGTATATATATGTCGCAGGAAGCGGCCAACGGCTAAACCCAAACGTTTATTTCGGCAACAGATGGCTAACAGGGCTCTGGCAGAAAAAACCCAGGTAGCGTCTGCAGTGGCAACCACCGGCAACCTGGTCGGCGTCTGTTCGCCCAGAGGGTGCGGCTGTACACTACGCACCAGAAACTAACAATCCCTGATTCTAAACGCCCAGTGAAAACACTGGACCTATAAGCTTATAAGCAATCATGACTCGTGCAAGTAATTACAATGATACCCCAGGTGGTAACCAATCCACCCGTCGATAGACGGCAACCGGGTGCTCCGATTCTGGGGAACGTGGAAAAAGTCGGAGCTTTCCTCCAAATTTCCAAACAAAACACCTACTTATATTAGCAGCTTCAACATCAACACGCTGATCCAACCAGGAAAACAGCACAACCTAACTTCAGAACTTGACAGGCAAAAAACACATGTGCTTGTCCTACAAGAAACACGCATCACGGATGAAGATATAGTGGACTACGGGAACTATCGCATATTCAAAAGCAGGACAGACAAACGAGTCGCCAGGGACGCTCGCCTTCTGGGCATGGCCTATGTGGTGCACAAAGGGATAGTTAACTCTATTAAGGCAATCACTCCCATAAACAATAGACTAATGACAATGCGTATACAGTGCACCAATAAAAAATACACCATGATTAACTACATGCCCCCACAAATGGGGACAACAATAAAAACCCCAAGTCTACAGAGAAATTCTGGGCAACACTAGAGAAGATAATGGCTAAGGTCCCAAAGGATGACGTCAAAATTTTACTGGGCAACTTTAACGCACAAATCGGCAGAGAAAAAATCCATCAAAAACCGTAAGCAAATTCCACGGTCACAAATTTGCCAACAAGAACGGCACAAGACTCATCGAACTATGCCAACAGAATAACTTGAAGATCATATCAACATTCCTCAGAAAATCTCCACGAAAACAGAAGACATGGAGATCGCCTATTAAACAGATTGGAGAATTCCAAATAGACCACGTTGCGATCTCATACCCACAACAAGGAGAGATCCAAGATGTCCAAGTCCGCAGGGGCGCGAACATGGACTCAGATTATTACCTAATACGAATCAAAGTCAAGTTCACCCCAAAGAGAATTCATCACTAGAAAGCACATCTACAGAAATTCCACACGAAAAAGATCAAGGAATCCAACATTACAGAGGAATGGGAAAAGGAACAGGCAGATACATGGGAAAAATTCCACAAAAAAATTACACAAAAAGCACAGGAACTGATCCCATTGAAAAAGAACACAAAACACCTTTGGTGGGACTCGGAATGGAAAAGTGCATTGCAACGACACAAACGAGCATTTCAGGTGTATAACACAAAAAAGTCCCCAGAAAGTCAATAGCTTTTGACGTGACTAGAAAACAGACCGCAAAGGTTATCAAGCAAACTAAGAGGAAGTACATAAAGGAACAACTAGACTTTATAGAGGATAATTTCCGCAATTATAACACGAGAGACTTTTATAGGACTTTTGTAAGAGAAATCCGTAAATACACACCACAAAATCTTTGCTTCAGAAAGCCAAATGGGAGATTAGCGCTAAGCAATCAGGAGAATTGTCAGGAGCTGGCACACTATTTCTTTCCTAAATTGCCCCGAACGCGACACCAGATTCCCCAAGAAAAATTGTATCCATACCCACTCAGAATCACCACCACCAACACAGAAAAAGATACACAGGCACATAAGCAAACTAGAGAATAACAGGACACCCGGTGAAGATGGCATCACTGCGGAACTATTGAAAAACCTCTGGCAAACAGAATAATTACCAGATAAATGGAAATGTGCTCTTATCCACCCGCTGCACAAGAAGGGAGACAGAACAGATGTGAACAACTACAGAGGAATATCCTTACTGCAAGTTACTTACAAAGTCCTCTCAGCATGCCTTCTCCAGAGAACACAAGAACAATTACAACACAAAATTGGCAAGTACCAGGCAGGCTTTCGCCCTGATCGTCCATGCACTGAACAAATATTTAACTTAAAAACAGTTCTAAAATACAAAGCTATCAGGAACGTCCAAATCATCTGCACGTTCGTAGACTTCAAGAAAGCATACGACTGCATCGACCGAAAATCTCTGTTCAACATTATAGAAGAACAGGGATTCGACTCCAAAACACTACGATTGATAAAGCAGACACTGACCGACACAATCTCTAAAGTGAAATTTATGGGAGAAATTTCCGAACCGTTCATGATTAAAACCAGCGTACGCCAAGGAAATGGTTTATCCCCACTCCTCTTCAACCTGGTCCTGGACAAATTCATAAGGGGATGGGAAAAAGAACTGAAAAATCAAGGATACTGGAAATCAATACGACTCGGACGATCCAAAAACAACATAGAAATATCATGCCTAGCCTTCGCGACGACCTAGTCATACTCACAGACAATGAAAAAAAGGGCAACCAAACAGATCGAAGTCCTCAAGGAATGTGCAAGGAAAGTCGGCCTACAAATCTCTTTTCAAAAAACGAATTCTTCTGATCAACATTAGATGTTCAAAATTTGAACACAAAATACGGCAAAATAAATAGGGTCACTCACTTCAACTACCTGGGCGATGTCCTCGAACCCACAGGAGAAGAGAAGATAGCACATAAGACTCGATTACAAAAGATGAAGAGGGCATACGACAAGACACACAATATCTACAATAAGAAATGCCTGTCCACAGACGCAAAAATAAGACACTACAACCCAGTAATCAAACCGGAGGTACGCAAGCGAGACCCTTACACTCCATACAAAAAGCAAACTAGAAGACATATTAAAAGAAGAACGCAAAATTATGAGGAAAATTATCGGCCCAAAACTAACAGAGGAAGGATACAGACTGCATTCAAGAAAGACCACAGAGAGAATGTCCAACGTAGAGGCAGACATAAGAAAAAGAAGGTTAAAATTCTATGGACCTATCAGTAGACTCCCACCGACAAGACTCACCAACAGAATTCTTACATACATACAAGTAGTCAAGTCAATAGTACCATGGATGGCACAAGTCAAAGCTGATCTGGGAAAGGCACAAATGGGTCCGGCAGAGATTGAGTATAGAAGAACGTAAAGAAACAAAATACATATGTGGAACGTTGCATCAGAGAGCGAAGTTTTGAGGAGATCGGAGACAAAGTGGTCTGTACGCACCTCTATATATATATATATATATATATATATATATATATATATATATATATATATATATATATATATATATATATATATATATATATATATATATATATATATATATATATATATATATATATTTATCATCAGATATAGATTGGTTCGACTTGGTTGATTTTTCAGTTTGAGCGTGTTTCCTCAAATCGTTTTTACTGTGCTTTTAAAACTGTGCGGAATATTTACAGGTTGCCAAAGTCTCATCAGAGACATTGGGTGCAAGCCAACTTGAAATTAAAACATGTTTTGTAAATAACTATAATTAGAAATAGAAATCGTCACGATTTAAAAGTATCAGATGTCGGACAGTTTTTATTATTTGTAAGAAAACAATCCAATGTTGCATGCTTAGAATGTTTTAGTTTTTCAAAAACTGACTGACATTAACTATTTTTAATATTGCCATTGATAGAAAATTATAAAAATAACTGTGATAGTCGAAAACTAAGCCGAAAACCAACTGACTAACATCATATTTCAAACAAAACACTACCCACTATACCCACTTATTCAACTCATTTATGCGCCATAAATTAATTACAAAGGATTTTGTCGGGGAGATTTTGTCTGGGGATATTAAGTCGGGGTGCCCTTAACCTTGTGTTGACAGGTTACGGGCGATAAATCTTAATTACCTGATTTAAATTTGATTGGCGAATTTTCAATTGTCGTCGTGCTAATTATTGGTGACGAAAGTCCTGTGTGGCATGTCGCAAATATTGAATAATTTAGCTTAACCTGGTTCAATTACTCACGATAAAAATAATAAAATAACATAAAACAAAAACTACTTACCCTTTAAATCTGGATATGTTTCCGAAACCTTTGTATATTTTTGATTATATTTTCTTTGTATTATCTTTCGCCATATTTAACCCTTCTTATAATTCTACATTGACACGATATAACAAATCAACTGGGCAAAATGTTTATATAATATAAAAATTACAATTAAACAAATAATAGATATATAAAAATAAAATTAATTATATTAATCGATACTAATTAACTTCTGCAAAGTTAATTAACGCTATGACTCTATATTGTAAACATTTAAATATAAAACTACAGGAAAGAGCATATGATTCTGTAAGTAGGATCAGAATGGTAACTGCATATGGTCGACTAGTGTCTCCGGTTTGGCACTGGCGTAGAGCAGGAAAGGAAATGATTTACGGTTAGAGGCGCATCAGCATCTAAGGCTATTTAGCGACTGGACCCTCAGCTCAACGTGGGTTCCAAACCACGGTCATCGGCTACCGACAAACCCAGGCCAACACCCCCCTCAGGCTATGAACCTTTGGTTATGTGGCTACCCCATAAGCCTATCAGGAAGCCTACCAACTGGCGAATGACCAACGTAGAACACTGTCAGAAAGCATCCGGCCTTACCCAGCCTTTAACTGGCGTGACTGAGGAGTAATTCGGATTTTACACAGACATTTAAGTGTGGATATGTGTGGGCGTGTGTGTGTGTGTGTATGTGAGTGTATATAAGTGTGTGTGTAGGGTAGGAAGTAAGACGGATGGAAGAATTAAAGAAAAACATCTATCCGAGCGCTGGAATCGAACCAGCTACCTTTGGATTGGCAGGCAAGCGACTAACCCACCAGACCACCGCGGCCGGCGGCGTAGAGCAGTACGAATAAAAACAAGAAACTGATAAAAATTTACAGGTGTATAATTATCGTTACTGTATTAAATTAATGAAGACTTACTTGATACGGCAGATAATGCCAATTACTATTTAATTCTCAATTTTAAATTTAAATAGTTTTAGACGAGGAATCATATTATTTCCAAAAATTAGTTAGGTACAGTTGCATCTTGCACCGAGTTGATGTTCATATTTATATTAGGTACACATATTCGCACAGTAAAATTGCTCAAATCTACTATTAAACTTCTAAGTTGTTGCCACCAACTACCAAAATTCCAAAACAAGGGGACATCTGTGGTGTTTCAATATGGCCGTTTCATTCCCCATTTATATGTGCACAAAGATAGGCAAGGTTCGTTCCTATTAGTTTTATATTCAAAGTTGTAAACCGTAGAAACACGCCGCCATCTACCTAATCTAGCAGATATTTCGCAATCAATTTTTACGTGCTTGGTTCTTTCAGGTGTCACCAGCTGTAAATGAAGTTACTAATATTATTAAATCACTACTTAGTAAACAGATTTTTAACTAGATGTCGATTTTGTAATTAATTTAATGTTTAATTAAAAAAGTTTTAGCATTTTTCGTACCTCTAAAATTATCCGTAAAAATATTAGAGCCCTAAAAAATCCCAATCTACATTTTCCGCCCAAATTTAAGGAGGAAACCCCCCAAGTTGGGAACCCTGGTATGTTTGCGCCATAGCCCTCTGACGGTACAATCGCATCGCTAAAAAGAGACATAGATATCTATTGTACTTTCGAAAAAACCCATACACTTTCTGGCACAGACTGTATTTATGAGAAATAAAAGAACTTTCCAGATAAACCAACATTTTATTTTCTATATCAATTTCTTACCTAAGCTTCATATAAACATTCTAGTTGGAACATTGTCATCTAATTTCAAATGTTCGAACAATAGTGTACATACTATATTGAAGTTATTTCTATGTCTAATAATGACGCTGCCATTACTGTTGTTAACAAGTCAAAGCAAAATTAATTTAGTAAATGATGAGTTTATTATGGTATCGATTATGGTTTGATAATTAAATGAAACTACAGATATCAGGGCGAAAATGATATATTACGTACTCCAATTACCAGGCGCACGCAATTAAGTGCTCCTTACAATTATGTCCCAATAAGCTACAGTCGAACCGCTCGTTCGACAATGGGGCTTAGATGTTCTCGCGTTATCAATGGCCGCTTGTCATCACATGTCGCCGTTAATGTATTCCAGAGATACCATCCGCATGTACGAATCAATATTAATGATTCGTGTATAATTTGCGTCAAAATAATCTTGGGGAGCGACGTATTTGATGCCTCCGAAGTAATCCAGAACACAAATTTGCTCGATCTCCACCTTGCACACATAGAAACCGTGACCTAAATATTAGAACATTAATTTTATTTGTACACAGAACGTTTAATAAACATTATGCTTTATGTTTAATAATAAACATTATGAGTATGAAACACCAGCGCATATGTTATACATACGAGATGCATAAATAAAGTAATGAGACTGGTGGCGTAGCGTTCCATCTGGCAACACTGTTGGTTTCCCTTGAAGAGGAGGCGGGTCAACATCCGATACGTTTTCTGTACGAGTTTAAACTCGCTGGAGTTACTTGATGATCTGTCACAATTCCTTTCGTGAACCGGATTTTTCAAGTGTGTTTTAAAAAGTGATAACAATTTCACCAACGGTGCGCTATCAAATTTTGTTTCATATATTTGAGCACACGAAAACTTTTGCAGAACTTACAGAACTTAGGCAACACGCCTATGAAAATGATATTTTGTCAAGGACGCAGTTTTTCAAGTGATTTAAATCATTCTTAGAAAGCCGAGACTCAGTTGTAGATAATCCTCGCAGAGGAAGGCCGTCAACTGGAAGAAGTGATGCAAGAAGTTCACAGAATCCCAGATCTTGTTCGCACTGATCGTGGAATGACTGTCGGATATAGAAAATTGAATTGGATTTTTGAATACTAATATCAAACGAAACGCCAGAGCTAGGAATACACCAACCTCGCCACTGCCAAAAAAAGCTGGAATGGGAAAATCAAAGATCAAATGCATACTGAACAGCTTTTTTGACAGACAGGGGATCATCCATAAAGAATAGGTGCCTCAGGGCTAAACGGTAAAAGAGCACTTTTAACAAGAAATTCCTGAAAAAGCCTGCCACAAAGCAAAAGCTGTTCCTGCTACAAAGCAATTTCAATTAACGCGTTTTTGACATGTAAAACATCACTATGGCTTAGCATAAGTCCCCTTATTCACCAAACTTGAGTCCTTGTGACTCTTTCCTGTTCCCAAATTTAAAAATTCACTCCAAAGAGCACGATTTTATGGCACTGAAGAACATCGAGAAGACCACAACCGACCAGCTGAAGGCTATTTAAATATCTGAATTCCGGCACTGCTATGAAGAGTGAACAAACCGTCTCCAGCTCTATGTAGCTTCCCAAGTATAGATTCCCCCAATCAGTCTCATTAATTTATTTATACAACTCTTACATTTAAATAGCATTAGTCAACTCAAAATAAAAAATGTACTTTAAAATTTTAAAAATTAAAATTAAAATTTTAAACTTTAAAATTCAAAATTTACCTGAAGGCCATGTGCGCATCGCCGGATGTCTTTCAAATAAGGCATCTTTTGCAAAGGCGTGCTCAGGTGTTGAATCATCTACCTAAAAAAAATGCCCAACAACAATATGTTAGTTCTACATAACTTGGTAAACCTAAAATCGTTCTCATGAGATAAATAATCATAGCACTTTATATGATAAACACATTATATTGGGTTATGCAACATATAAATTAATAGTGTTTATATTTGTTATATATTTTTCCAAATGTATTCCTTATTGTTATATGTCTTAAAACAATAAAACATGTTTGCAAACAAATTAAAAGATTAGAGGAAAATAACCAAATATGGAATACCATTTTGTTTTTGTGGCATGAAAAAAACACTATCATGAATTGAAGGCTTTTAATTATAATCATAGTCTGTCATATATTTTGGTTTATCTTACTCACAGCCTTATTTTTTTAATAATAATTAGCATATATTTTTTTTATTTAATAATCTAAGAAACAAAATAGTAGCTATTTATGGAATGGAATTTGGACACCAAAATGGAATTATGAATTTGGACACCCAAATATGGAATATAAAAATAAGACACAAAATTTCTTAAAAAAACAAAAAGAGTATAGTCCAGTTCAAGATGAAGATAAAAATGTATTTTCGAAGTATATATCGTTTTTTAACATATAGTTCTAAATTTCCAATTTAGAGTTATTTTCATTAGGAACTTTATTTTTTTTGCGGTTATGATAACTAGCACTGTCCATTATATTTACGCTTTCCTTAGGCACATTGAGCGAAAGGCTATTTATAAATCAATCTTCAAACAGTTCTCCTGTGGTGTCGTCATGGTAGTCCAAAGATGAATGTTTAATATTTTTGGAGGACAACCGTAAACAATTTGGAACGCATCCGTCCTAGGAACCAGCATGTAAAATTGTAATTATTTTTCCCTTGTTTGCTGAGATTTTGGTTTGGCATTTTCTTGATGTATCTACACACCTTTTCGCTGGCGTCTTATATGTATCGAACCATGTTTCATCAAGGTAGATAATGGGACAATTTTCTAATCTGTATTTTTTTATAGAGTTTAAGTAGTCAAACCGCCATCGTCGCAATCGTTGTGATTCCATTAATATTTGTGTTTTATTAATAGTCCAATAGGCAAAACCCATTATAGATAATCTTCTCCGGAGGCTAGTTCTGCTGCAAAGAATGTTGGTTTCATCTTTCCTTAGTCGCTGTTGCAATGAATGCAATGCAGGCACAATTTACTCTTCATACATAGCATAAATTTTGCTTCGAATTAAATTTTTGTCACTTTCGTCAACACATTTGCTTTTATCAGAATCACTATAAACTTTTTTGAATTTGATTGGCTTCGTCACAATATCTTTAACTGTAGACAACGGCGTTTTCGTTAATGAAGACTTTTCCGCTGCGACTCATTTACATTAAACACCCTATTCAATAAAGAAACACACAAATTTTTAACAATTTGCTTATCATCGACGATAAATATTTCTTTTTAAAATTAGCGCTACCGGGCGCACAATGATCATTATCTTGCCAAGAACGCCACATTTTTAGCACCTTTGGAATAATAAAAATACGATTGAAATTATAGAACTGCACTGTTTAAGAAAAGAATGCGAACTAAACTAAAATATTTCGAAACTAATAAGCCAGATATAAAATGAATTTTATCTTTTTACCTGTTATTTTATTAGGCCCGGCCCTGTTTACTTTTTTTGCAACTTTGCCGGGATTCGTTACGACAGGGGTTATTAACAGTTTATTGCAGCCATTCGGTCAACAATATATCTGGGACGCTAAGTGATGACCTTGTTATCCTATTGTGGTATCAGGCTCACTGTCTGAATCATTAACTCCGTCTTCATCCTGAGTCTTCATCAGAGTTCACAGAATCGGCCTTAGTATTGTTTCCCTTTCTTTTTGTTTCCTGTTTGGACAATTTCTTTTATTTTTCTATTTTTTTTTACAATCACCTATTTGCTGCAATCGTGCCTGTTTGTTTCAAATAACCATTGCCAAATAGTTCTACAATGTCAAAAGGAGTTAATGGTCTGTTATTGTTTCTAATCCAGATTCGTATTTCTTCACTGTAATAGACTTTTAACGGTCCCATAAAAGTTTTGTTCAAAGACTGGAGCTTGTGTGTAGTATGTGGAGGTATGAATTCAATTTATATTTTTTTTTGCTCTAGCAAGGTATACTACATAGATTTTACGGGTGTGGCTGAAATGACCGTCTAATATGAGTAGAACTTTAGATTCTGGAATTGGGTTGGTGTGTTTAAAAAAATGTTTATACCAATCCGTGAATATGTGCATTTAAATCCATCCTGACGGATGAACAACTCCTACAGATCCAGTTGCATTCATAGAAATAACTTCTGTGATTAGTGAACCTCTTTCAGCTGATGTAAGTAAAACGATTTGCGTTTTCCTTTGTGACCAACAACTTGGGGTATCTTGCTTTGCCCAATTGTAAGGCCAGATTCATCTATGTTATAAATGCATTTTGGTGGGTAATTACTTTGATCGTACACCTCTTCCAGAAAGTTAAAAAAGGTGTTCAGTTTCTCCTTATTAAATCCAAGAGCTCTTGTAAAAGATCTACCGGTGGGTCTTCCTATCAACAGTTATGCTTAATGACGAATCAAATATAATTTCAACCATTTGACATATATGTCATTATTGCAATTTGCTTTCCATTGTCAAAATATATTCCACTAAAAGGCTTTCAAAATGTAGGCCTAATATTGTTTTTCTACCTATTTTGGTAGCTGCTGCTTCATCTGCAGACTATTCATTTTTTTAACATAGGTGAAACAATGTAATTCTAGGTACTTGAAAATACTTTGACACTTTAAAATAACGCATTTCCTTTTCTCGAACCATTTTTATAGCTTCAGCTATCTTGTCTTCATTCCAATCTTTTAGTTTTTCTTTTGAGTATATAGTCTGCATTCTAAAAAAATAAATATAACACTTTATAGAAAGATATTTTAAACCACCAAATTATGAAAGCCCAAATATGGAATATCCCATAATTAGGTACCCACTGACTGTCTACATTAGGAATTTTAGACAGGTGCAAACTTGTTGGCTTGTTTTACAAACAACAATAGCTACGCAATAAAACGTATCAAAACTATCAAATCAAACATCAATACAACACAATAAATGTATAATAAGAGTATTTTTACAAACTTACTAACGAAAAATACTTTTTCATTTGATTGTTTACGAGAAAAAAGTGATATTCCATACTACGGATACTATTCCATATATAGTCACTTTCCTATATCATAGAATATTCTTCTTTATCATTTTCATCCTAATAAGCTTTTATAACCCAAAAGGAGCATATCATACAAAAAAACATTTTAAAAGTTCTCATATTAATTTATAGAATCTTAATGAAGTATAATTATACTCCAACCAATAATAATAATAATATTATATATATATATATATATATATATATATATATATATATATATATATATATATATATATATATATATATATATATATATATATATATATATATTATTGTATAATATAATTGTATTATGTTATGCAACCTACAAATCATTCATTTTGAAATTCCTCTAAATTTTATATTTACATGATCTTCATTAATTTCCAGTTTTTTTTTCAGTTTTTATAAATACCCCTTTTCTTTGACTGATATACACTGTTTAACACTAATAACGAAAATAAATATAAGATGTAACCAGTCCTACATTATATTGAGTGTACAATTTAAAAGAATGTTAAAACAACTCCATCGGAGCAGATGCCATAGAAGGAAAAAGATTGTCGTAAATTTTTTATGGAAAATATTGTTGATGAGATGTGACAAAAATATTCGTTTGTGGTTCAGGAATAATAGAAAATGTAAAGAGACAGCGAACAAATTTCGATTACCGATTTTTGGGAAATTACCTTTAAATAATTCAACATAAAAAAATGAGTTTCCAAGATTCTAAGTTTAAATAAATCACTAGTCAGTTAGGTTAAGGGATTAAATGAAGGCTCTGTATATCTATGAGTGCTATTCTTATTGTTGTATCATATTAAAGCAAACAAAAATATTTAGAAGAAATTAAGATTAGTTACACATTATGCAACCCAAAATACAAACTTTACAATACCTTTACAAATTTTCCTGAAATAATAACTTTAGGACATCGTGGATCTTGTGGATCATAGGATTTATCTGCACAATATTCAACTTCAGCTAATGTTGCCATAATAGAAACACTATTATTTTTCTAAAAAAAATATTATAATTGTTCATTTTGGCGCCATCACTCGAACGTAAATATAAGCAACGAAAATAGCATCGATTGACAGAAACCTGCACTAGATGTATTTCCGGAGTCCATTAACAGATGCCATAACTGACTTTAAACAGTTTAAAAATAAATTAATAGGTTAACATCACTCACAATGATGTCTATTGCGGATACATCCACAGATGTCATATAGAAATACGGAATTCCAGTGGAATTTTCTTCAGGCCCATCGCAGAAAGACTTTAAACTAACAAAAGGGTAACCTAGGATAGATTTTTGTGTCGATATCGTAGCTAGAGAGACCCAATCTTTGAAAGCAAAAAAAAAATCAATGATTTTGTAAAAAAGTTTAATATATGTTACCTGTATTGTGAACTATGTATCTGGCCATTTTAGCTATTTTGTCATGTGGTGGTGGTGGATCATTTTTACCTATTTTATTAACATGTAGGCAAGAAATCAAGTAAGCGTTTAGTAAAACAATAAAAAGTCTCTAAAACAAAAAATAAACAATGGGTATTAATGTAGATATGAAAGTTCACTTCTGAGTAATAATTGCTTACCATTAAAGCATTCATGTTTATGAATTGAAGACGCGGAATCAAATGCGAGATATTTTAAAATCCTTTGTTTTCCATGCAGTAATTTCGAGAGCCTCGTCTAGGAAAATGGAAAAATAAACTAATGTTAAGACTGGATGATTGTATTTAAATACGGTGATTGCAGTGACGCACAAAGGTCACGATATTTTGTTTTATAAATAAAGTGCCAACTAAGTTTATCAATATGTCACTACTGAAAGGCTCATTTTAAAAAAATGAAGAGATTAGGCTCGGTATTGCCAGTCAGATTTATTTGAACCAAAACAATAAATAAAATATTTTCGAGAATTTTTAGTTTGTTTGATCCACTACCATAAACAAGCAAAAATTTGTCAAAAGTTGTGCCACCTTTAAGATACAAATCGCTCTCACTATGGTTTAAAGCGTCCACACACTCTGGAGCAAATTTCAATCCACAGAGGGCCTTTGTTGTCTTTTTAAAATATAATAATATATAGTCGATTCGATAGTTCGTCCAATTTTTTCTGAGAAAAACTGAACAAAACTTTGTTAAAAATTACTTTCAAGTAGGTACTTCCGGATTTCGTTCTTAAATAAAGCCAATAATTTGTCAGAAAAATAACGTGTTTGTTTATTTTTATCAAAAAGTAGATACATGACAGTTATGTTTTGAAAATAATATTCACCAAAAGTCTCCCTCGGCTGTTTCTACAGATGGCCAACCTTCGCGTAAAACTGTTAAAGTTTTTCCTGATTGAAAGCAAGGGTTATCAACCAGATCAGGTATTTAACGTCAATGAGACAGATTTATTTTGGAAGAGAATGCCTGTTCGAATATTTGTGTCTCAAACCGATAGATCCGCAGCAGGATTTAAGGCTGCAAAGGATAGGGTTACTGTCCAATTTTGCTCTTCAGATAACCACATAATAAAGCCACTGCTCGTATACAAATCTCTTATCCCACGTGCTCTAAAAAATAAAAACAAAAATAATCTGTCGATCTTTTGGAGAGCAAATCAAAAAGATTGAGTGACTGCAACATTATTTACAGACTGATTTCTCAACTGCTTCGTACCCAGTATTAGGCAATATTTGGTTTCAAAATCGTTGCCATTCAAAGTTTTACTTCTTATTGATAATGCTCCCGGCCATTCTGAATCCCTAAAGTTTGCTGATGCAAACATAGAAGTTTGCTTCCTAACTTCTAACACTACATCACTAATACAACCATTAAACCATGGAATAATAGCATCGTTTAAAAGATATTATGTCACGCGATATGCACTGAATAGCAGGGAACATGATCATGTTCTCATT
Organism: Cosmopolites sordidus; assembly: GCA_031761425.1. NCBI lineage: Eukaryota > Metazoa > Arthropoda > Insecta > Coleoptera > Curculionidae > Cosmopolites > Cosmopolites sordidus. The sequence continues at coordinate 388,365 of JARFXV010000913.1, forward strand.
GTTACTGAGAGTTGGAAAGCTTTTAATATCGCCTATTGCATAACATTTATTATAGAAGCAGTGGATGAGTTATGCTCATCAACTGTGAATTCTTGTTTGAGAAAGTTATGGCCAGAGGTTGTAACCGATATATCAACAGTTCGTGGCAGAAATTGAAGATATTGTAAGAATCTTACACCAAATCACCTGGGGATGGTTTCGACGAGTTGCAACCAAGTGACGTTGAAGAAGTTATAGCTTCTCATTACGATGAATTATCAGAATCAAAACGACTACTAAGGTGACTACTACATCCCTAACGTTAAGTAGTTTACAAAAAATGTTATTGACCACACAACAATTGCAAAACTTGGTATATAATGTAGATCCTTCACTAGAAAGAACCCCAAAGTTTTCAAATGGTTTGAATGGGCTACTACAACCTTATAGGGAGATCCAAAAGGAGCTGACAAAAAAAATGAAACAGCCAACAATTTTGGATTATGTTCGAAAATAAGTATTACCTCTATACCAAAATTAATATGTACTTACATATTTATAATATAGAATTGATACATACATACATACATATATATATATATATATATATATATATATATATATATATATATATATATATATATATATATATATATATATACACAATTACATACGTATGTACATATTTTACATTACAGCCCCACCCACCCCTTCACTGTTACATATATACGCCATCCGACGGGAAGTCGGCGAAAGTATGGGTGGTTGACTGTGGATAGAGTCTCCCTATTCTTGATGGGAGAGCATATGTCGGTACCCTGAAGAGCCTAAACATCGAGAGGCGAAACATATGCCCTCCAATTGAAGAGGTGGGTGGGGTTTGTCCCCAGTTAAGCACCTAACAAAAAAAAATATATATATATATATATATATATATATATATATATATATATATATATATATATATATATATATATATATATATATATATATATATATATATATATCTAAGTTATATTACCTAGTTGGTTACTGGCATGTAAAAATTTAAACTTAAAAACAACCAATTATAATAATATTTCGACTCGGCCTTCATAGTAATAACGGGAACCCCCGCATAGTCCATTGTCAACCTTTAAAGTATAAAATGACTAGACATTAGATACGAGCAACTAAGGTATGCACATTTCAGATTTATACAGTAATAACATTTTAATGATCTCAAATGACTTCAAAATTATTTGTACTAGATCAATCTCCAAAATGAAATTTACATTATTATAATACGTACTAGTTTCTGTTTGCAATATGCACTAAACTATTTAGATGTCTTCAAAGTCAAACTAAAAGTAAATATATATGAAATAGGAATATTAAAAAATCGCAATAAAATTACATTTTTGTAATATGTGTTCACGGTTCAGACTATCAGAATCTTGCATTTAAAACACAATTATTACTAAAATCAAATGGTTATATCTATTATCTAACGATTTCTGTATTGTGACTTTATACATAGTCATTTTTCATGTAATAAATCTGTTCGTTTTGTATTATGCATTTGGTTTAACAATTAATAGAAATGATCTACTAGTTGATATTTTAATCATTATTGTTATATGCAACAATGTAACAACAGCAAATGTAAACGAAATGTGATAATATTTTTATAATAACAAAAATAACAGTAACTTGATATTTTTACAACTGTTACTTAAAAATAAGTTTTGCGCATCTCTAGTCTACGCTGAAAACTAAATCTGACTTTTCACTGTACTTTCATCAAACTGGGCAGTAACATCCATGTTATTCGTGTAGGAGGTTGCGTACGCCTTCGTCCGAGATATTTATCATCTCAACAATCTCTGTTATGATGATTCAACAATATTACAACTCAGAAAATCACTTATAAACCATGAAATGTAAAGGAGCAAAGTTTCCATAAGGTTTTTTCAACTTTTCTTTGCTTTTTCCACTCAAAAAGTGTTTAAATAACACACAAAATTCTTTATTTTTCCACGAATATAAAACTTATCTACTTTCGATAGAAGATTCTCAAAACATGGAGCGTTACTAGAAAGGAAGCTTCATTTCAAAATTGCAATCTGACTTTTCATCCATCCTCGTATTACTGCTACCTGTATTTTATCCTTCCAGTTCCATTTTAACTCTCTATTCATTATCCTTAAGATGTGTTTTTTTCTAATGGAAAATGTTTATTAAAAATGTGACTAACGTTAAAAACACGAGCTCTGAGCGGCGCTATAATTCAGTTCACGTTTGACAAAATCAACAAACAAGCAAAAGAATATTGGACTCGTCCTCGGGGAAATCTAGTTTATTTGTCTTCAAAAGTTAGTTTTATTTTTAGTACTTTGTCATGAAATAATCGCTGCTCGTATTAGAAACGTAAATATCGGATATCAACCACTAAATACATGACATATCATCACATATCACTAGACAAAATTTTGAAAAAAGTGGACATTAAGGTTGTGTACAAACCATATATTAAATAAAAAGAATTCCTGGGTAATCCAAAGGATAAAGTAGGTCAACATGAATAGTTGGGGATTTAGGAAATTGGCTGTCAAGATTGCGATCGAAGGTATATTGGGCAAAGAAAAAGATTCATATCAACGAGATATAAAGACACATTGCCCACATTAAATATGGGAGCAAGGAAAAATCTTGTGTTGCCCAGAATGCAATCGAACATGACCACAATATAGACATTAGTAATTTAAGACTGGTTAAAAGTGTAAACAATAATAGGGCTTCGGATGCATATGAAAACATTCAAATAGAAAAATGCAAGAAAATCATGAACCGGGATAAAGGACCTATTCCCTTCAGTGAACTTTTTCAGTTATTAATTTAAGAGACACTAAACTTTTTTCTTTCTTTGGTCTGTGTTTCTCCATTTTTTTCTTTTTTCTAATTTAATAAAATAGAAATTTTAGAAAGAACAGAAATAATATCTAATGTAATCAATTACAAAATATAATAATAATTACACTAATCTCTACAATATTGAACAAAATAACATACTATAATACTATAATAACATACTATAAAAAATAAAATAAAATAAAATTCAAAGAGAAAATGAAGTAAACAATAAATTAATTAGGTTGAAAGTAATTGTCTATACTGAAAATAAAGTAAAGTTACACAAACAAAAACGGTATTACCTTTAATAAATATAACAAAAACGAAGTCAATCATTGTCTCATGAAGTAATTACGCACACATGTCAATATGTGGCGCCATGAACTATTATTCATATCACAATCCGCTGAAATACTATTAAAAATAGAGCACATAGAGTATAACGGCAATTTAATGGAAACATTGTTCAAAGCCAGATTCAAATAAAATGGCAACGCAAGTCTAGACTCCACCCTCATTATCCGAAAGCTCCGAGCAAGCATGGACTATCAATTTTATTATGCAACAATTTATATAAAAATTTCATAGAATGATAACATCTTCTTAACTCCAATAATTCAAAATTAGGAGTTGATGTTGATCAAAGTCTCTTCCCGGGTAAACCTCTAAATGATTTAAAGCAAAAAAACTTTAAAAATCGCCGTTGTACATCATCCAAATGTTTCTTATGGTTTTTGTAATATGGGCTCCACACCACAGAACCATACTCAATTTTAGATCTAACACAACCATCGAACAAACTCTTTATAGCATCACAATTATCAAATGATCTACAATTACGAATTATAAACCCAAGCGATTTAAAAGCACTATTCACTACATTATGTATATGATTCACAAAAGAAAGCTTTGTATCGAAAGTTATTCCTAAATCTTTAAAATTAGGGACTTGTTCCAGATTACAAGTGTTTATGGAATAATTAAACTTAAAATTATTTAACTTAATAGAAAATGATACTACTTTGCACTTCTTAGTATTCAATTGAAGCCAATTCAACTCACACCATTCATTTACTTTTTCCAAATTTCTCTACCGCCCCCTCCAATCCGGGATGATGTTTACAACTCTAAAAAGTTTCAAGTCATCTGCAAACATGAGACTTTCACAATCCAAAAGCCCGGAGAGAACACCAATGTACATCAGAAACAACAGCGGACCAAGATTGGAACCCTGTGGTACCCCTATATTTACATTATATATGAATGAGTGATAGTTATTATAGTTTACATAATATTGGCGGTTAGTTAGATAAGATAGTAGGAATCTGCACAATTTGTCACTCCAATTAGTTACCGTTACCAAATTAGTTACCGTAGACCCGCCCTCTACAAAACCATGCTGTCTTAGTAAAAGCATACCCTTAATCGCCGGATAAACACGATTATATAGCAAAATCTCAAACACCTTAGAAAAATTTGACAACACTGCTACTGATCTATAATTTGAGATCAAATGCCTGTCACCCTGCTTGTAAACTGGACATACTTTAGCCAATTTCCATGCTTCCTGAAAGGTGCATGTCTGCAATGACAAGTTATAAATTTTTGTCAAAGGTTTAGAGAACACAGACAAACAATTTCGAACCAAAAATGCTGGAACATTATCATAGCCCGATGTTAATTTTGGCTTCAATTTTTGTATTGCATCCTTAACTTCTTGTTCATCAAAATAGTCAATAACTATGTGCTTAGCAAAATAAAAATCACTCACCCTTCTCCCTAAATAGCCAGTAGCAGTATCATAAACACTAGCAAAAAAACTCGCAAAAGCATTCACAATGGAATTTGGAGTACCAAAAAAATTGTCATCATAAACCATCCTACCCGGTATTCTATTTGAATTACTTTTACTGCTAATATACGACCAAAACATTCCAGAATCATTGAAAATAGAGTTCTTTCCATATATATATATATATATATATATATATATATATATATATATATATATATATATATATATATATATATATATATATATATATATATATATATATATATGCATTCTCAATTTGCAACTTAATAATTTTTCTTAATTCTTTGTACTTTAATAAATAAACATTCAAGAGTGTTTCTTTATACTTTATATAATATCGTGACTTTAATTTAATACTATTGATTATTTCGGTGGTATACTACTTAGGATATTTCCTCTTAAAATTATTGTAAAGTGAAACATAAGAATCAAATACAGTTTTTTATAAAATTTATCAATAATACCATCAATATTATTACAATCGTCCAAAAACTGCCAGTTCACATTGAAAAGACATTCATACATTTCCACGCAATTACCTTTTTTAAAGTTATAACTTTTTATGTGCCTATTATTCGAAAAATTTGCCGTCTTAATTGACATATTATTAACTATAATAAGCGATGGGTGTTAGATATCCTCATCAACCAACGGGGCATTATTGTGCAAAACCCAACAATTATTATTACAAAATACCAAGTCAAACAAGCGGTTAGAACAATTATATATCATACTGCACTGAGTGAAGTCAAAATATGATTGAAATGTCATCAAAGTCTGTTTCCTTATGCTCATTTTACAACTATCTGCAAAATCCGACACATTAAAATCACCAACAACACAAACTCTATTGCCATACATGTACTCTAATTCTAATTCAAATTCCTGAAACAATTGATTAAACAAATCTGCAGATAATGTAGGTGGAATGCAAACTGCTAAAACAAATATTGAAACTCTATTAAAAATACATTTACATCCTACCAAATCAACAAGTGCAAACCGATCAAACCCTGATAAATCAAGCCTCTGAGACTTCAAATCCGACTTACAAGCTAAAAGCGTGAAACCTCCACAAGACAGATTTAACTGATTCAACCTTCTATCCGATCTGTAGACCACATAATCACTCGAAAACAATTCACCGTCACAAACATCATTCCTAAGGCACGTTTCAGTTATAGCCACTATATCAAATTCAGACTGGAAGATCGATGAATAGAACTGAACACACTTTGTATTCAGACCTCGTACATTCGGTTAGCAAATTAAAAAATATTTTTCTGTCACTGATCTGATATTATTGGGCAGGGTTAGTTTGACTCACTTGCCTCCTAAATTATAGTTGGAGATCCTCTAATATATCTTAAGGTATAACGACCATCACTCTCCGCGCGACGCTTATCCAATTCAATCTTCATCTTTTTGTAGTATTCAATTTCCAACACAATCCGACAATATAAATAGAACATAGTTTAGTTTTAGAATTAGATTAAATCATTTCCTGATGATGCTAATATGGTTAGCGGAACGTGCGTCGAGAACTTTAAAAAAAGTGATTCGCTGTTTAGTAATAAATCTATTTGAGTTTAGTATCGGATATCAAGATATCCGATTCGCTAGCAACTTTCTGAAAGAAATACGACGAAATTACACCTCCTGACCATAATACATAATAAACAGTGACTCGTTTAGGCTGTAAAGAACGTAAAGAAAAATCATGTTTGTTCTCTAATCCAACTGACAAATGCACGATGTTTTGAATGATCCAGTGGCTTTAATTTCTATGTTATTTGAACCTTATATACATAAGGAGATAAAGCTGACTGCAATAACTATCGGGACGATAAAACAAGTTTATAGTTGAAAAAATTTCTTTATTATTCCGTATATTCTCCTTTAAGCTCGATACATTTTTTCCAATAGTTCTCCAATTCATTTATGCCATCTCTGAAGTGATTTTCTGAGAGCCCTTCAAAATATTCATCTACGGCTAATATAACTTTTTCATTTGATGAAAAACGCTTTCCACGTAACAATTTTTTGAGATTTGGAAACAGATGAAAGTCAGAGGGGGCCAGATCTCGTGAATATGGTGGATGCTCCCATAATTCGTAGTGTAACTCCTTCAATTCGGCAATTTTAAGAACACCCGGTGTATTGTCTTAATGAAAAATGATTCTTCTTCGTTAAACCAGGTCTTTTCTCACGAATTTTTGCACTCAATTGATCCAAAAGGTTTGAGTAATACTGTTCTGGTATTGTTTTACCGGTTTGAAGATAATCAATTAACAAATTGTCTTTTGTATCCCATGAAATTCATATGATAACCTTTTGGTCGATTTGGACAACTTTGGCTGCTTCGGAGTTGAACAACCGGGCTCAGTCCACTCTGCGGTTTGTTGTCGTAGTTCTGAATCACACTGGACTGAGTCCATAGTGATTAAACGACGTTTAACCATCAAGAGACGCACTGGATAAGGGATTTCCAGGGGTAAATTAAAAGTGTTTTCCCTTATAAATGGTCACGTTCAGGGGATGACTTTGAATGGGGAAAAAATTTTTACTATCCCCTCTACACCATAGCCATTTTAAGATGTGAATACTAACAAAAGTATAACCAACCTTATATGCCACCCACTGCTGTTGTTGTGTCAATGTTTTGTCAATAAATAAAAACCGTTAAATAACCTTTTTGCACAAATATTGTGTTTTTTTTTCGATTTTGACACAGTTTGTGATAAGTAAATCATAAATATTATATTTTCTATAGTATTTTTATTGAAAACTTTGATTTTTATTTTTTTTTTATTTTAATTTATTTATCGGTTTCTTTCATTTTCTATTTAGCTCAAAATGAGCACGCGTTCTCGTACTCGCTGTGCATCTGAAGTAGAAGCGTTATATAAGGCAGCTGATATTTTCGACGACAAAGAAATTCAAAGTGATGTCTCGAATCGGTTTTTGAAGAGCATCATTAAATAAATGTATTTTTTAAAATAAAGCTAAATTATGTAATAAGTATCTGAAAGTACATTAAGTCCCCTTTTAAATGCAGCTGGAACAAATTTTTTTATCTATTAATTTCGCCTGGATATTATAGTTTGAATAGAACACCTCATTTTAACATTTTTTTTTCTGATTTTTTCGATTGTATGAGGAATACTATTATTTTTTGGAACATTCTATAGATATAGTCTTTTTCTATACTGGATTGAGGTGTAAATTAAAAAAAATATATTAAATCAGATAATTTAATCAAAAGATATTTATAATCAAAGACATGCGGGTATGGCATACCCAAGTGCCACAGAAGTGCTTCTCTTGAAGGTTAAAATGTATCTTATTCTTTGGAAAAATATCCAAATCTTGGTCAGAAAGTTTTACTCGAAGTCGCTTTTGATCAGAATTTAACAAATGCGGCACCCATCTTGCATATAACATTCTCAAGCCCCTCCTTTTTCAAAATATGACACACCCGTTCAGTTGAGATGTCCACGTCCTTGGCAATTTCGCTCAAAGTCAATTTGTCTGTCATCCATAACCATATTATGTATATAATTAATTATTTGTTCACTTTAGTTGCACGTATTGGATGTCCAGAACTAGGATCATCATCCAGGCTTGTACGATCACGCTTATAAACCCACCTGCCCATTTACAAATCACTGTTTTTGAAGGAGCGGACTCCCCTAGTACATTTACCATTTCACCATGAATTTCCATTGCATTTAAACCTTTTTGTACAAAGAATTTAATAACTGCATAATTTTCAATATTTTTAATTTGAAAAAATAACACTGATACATTTATTTTAAAGTACTGTTTTTGTACGATTGAACTGACAGATCGTCTTGAAACTTCAAAATGTAGTAAAATGTAGATAATATAGTTCTTTTATTGCTCTATAGGTGTCGCTCCGCAAATTTTTTAATTAGCCTAATAATTGTTCTCTGCTCCAGGAAAGATTCTGGTTAGAATCATATTAGATAGTCTGAGTGGCATTGTTGAACCAATATTGCCGGAGAGTCAGTGTGGATTCAGAGCAGGTCGTGGAACAACGGATATGATATTCTCGCTGCGTTAGAGCTTTGCAGCTCCATGAGGAAGATAATCGCCAAAAAGCTCCACCCAACAGACAGGCACGAAAAGCAAAACAAACTGGATATCCTGTACCAATTCTGCATCCTCCTGACCTTAAATGCACAACATACGGAAGAACATGTAGATCCAAGCTTAGTTATCTGAATCACTATAAAACCCACAAAAAGTGTGCTTTGTTTTATGTTTTTTTAATATAAAATGTTATTGTCAATTAATATCGTTTACAGTAGTTTTTTACAGTATATTTCGTCTGCGTCAATGTACATAGAAATACTACCAACCTAATAAAAGAACCGAAATAAAAGAACTATCGAGACAAACTTTTATTTTATATATCAATTCCTTGCGTAATGGATAGCTTCATATAACCATTCTAGTTAAAATATTGCTAGTTAGTTTCAAATTTTCGAACAATAGTGTACATAATATATTGAAGTTATTTCTATGTCTAATAATGACGCTGCCATTACTGTTGTTAACAAGTCAAAGCAAAATTAATTTAGTAAATGGTGGGTTTATTTAGGTATCGATTATGGTTTGATAATTAAATGAAACTGCAGATATCAGGGCAAAAATGATATATTACGTACTCCAATTACCAGGCGCACGAAATTGCGCCTTACAATTATGTCCAAATAAGCTACAGTTAAACCACTTGATCGACAGTCGGAATTCTCTAGGAATCATCTGGTTCAAAATAATCTCGGAGAGCAACGTATTTGAGGCCTTCGAAGCCATCCAGAACGTAAATTTGCTCGATCTCCACCTTGCTCACGTAGAAACCATGATCTAATTATTACAACATTAATTTTATTTGTACACAGAACGTTTAAGAAACATTATGCTACGAATATGAAACACCAGCGTACATGCTATACATACGAGGTGCGTAAATTAAGTAATGAGACTGGTGTAGCAATACTGTTGGTTTCCCCTTTGGGATCTGAAGAAATTCCTTTTGTGACCCGATTTTTCGTGAGGATTTTGCAAATGAATGACAGAAATTTGGACCAACGGTGTGCAATCAAATTTTGTTTCAGATTTGGGAAATTGCACGGAAACTTGTGCAAAACTTCAACAGGCCTATGAAAGCAGTTTTTCAAGGGGTTTAAAGCATTTTCAGAAGGCCGAAACTCAATTGAAGATGATCCTTGCAGAGAAAGACCTTCAACTGCAAGAAGTGATGTAAATGTTCACAAAATCTCATATCTTGTTCGTGCTGATCGTGAAATTAGTGTCGAATATAGAATATTGGATTGGATTTTTGGATACTAATCTCAAATAAAACGCTACAGTCAGGAATAGCATGCTTCAACCTCACCACTGCTAAAAAAAGCTGGAATGGGAAAATCAAAGATCAAAAGCATACTGAACAGCTTTTTTGACAACCAGGAGATCATCCATAAAGAATAAGTGCCTCAAAACTAAACGGTAAAAGAGCACTTTTACCAAGAAGTTCCTGAGTAAGGGTCATTCAGGTGAGGCTGAAAATCAAATACACGTGAGTGCGCCTTGCCATCACATCTATTTCAATTAACGCATTTTTGGCAAGTAAAAACATCACTATCATTAATTTATTTACACAACTCTTACATTTAAGTGGCATTAGTTTCTAAACATAAATGGAAAGTATTGCTGTTTTTCATTTCAAAATAAAAAAAATTAACTTTAAAATTCAAAATTTACCTGGAGGCCAGCTTCTCATTACCGGATGTCTTTGGAATAAGGTATCTTTTGCAAAGGCGTGCTCAGATGTTGAATTATCTACCTAAAAAAATTCCCAACAACATGTTAATTCTACATAGCTTAATAAATCTAATATCGTTCTCATGAGACAAATAACTATATAATTTTGAATTAAAATTACTCATTTATATTGGGTTATTGCAACATATAAATCGATCATGTTTATATTTGTTATATATTTTCCCAAATGTATTTCTTATTGTTATTTATCTGAAAACAAAGAAACATGTTTACAAACAAATGAAAGTATAAAATATTCTTGCCTTAATAGTATAATACAGTTCAACAATACATCAATGCTAATATGCTTTATACAACCCAAAATGAGCATATTGTACTAAAACATTTAAAAAATTCTCATATTAATTTATAAAACCTTAATGCAAGTATAATTATATTATATTATGCAACCCACAAAACATTCATGTTAAAATTCCTCTAAATTATATATCTACAGGGTCTTAATTTAATCCCGAAACCCACATCACCTATATATGTGGACAACCAACACGACAAATTGGTAATGATTAACACGAAATCACAAATTTTCTTAAACTGCAACATATGTTTATTTTTTTTTTTTTCAGTTTTTATAAATACCTTTTTTCTTTAAATGATATACACTGTTTAGGACTAATAACGAAAATAAATATATCATTTAACCAGTTATACATTATTTTGAGATTAAAATAAAAAGAATGTTAAAATAACTCCATCGGAACAGATGCCATGAAAGGAAAAAATATTGTCGTAGATTGTTTATGGAAAATATTGTTGATGAAATGCAACAAAAATATTTTTTGTTGCTCAGGAAGAATAGAAAATGTAAAAACACACGGTGAACAAATTTCGTTTACAGATCTATGGGAAATTACCTTTAAATAATTCAAAATAAAAAAATTAAAAATTAAAAAATAAAAAAGTTACCAAGTTTAAATAATTCACTAGTCAATTGGGTTACAGGATTAAACGAAGGCTCTGTATATCTACGATTGTTCTTCTTATTGTTGTATCATATTAAAGCAAACATAAATACTTGGAAGAAATTAAAATTATATCACTAGGTAGTTTTAGAACTCAATCGAATATATTCTTTGCCTTAATTATTTAATAACAAAAACACACTACAATACCTTTACAAATTTTCCTGAAATGAAAACTTTAGGACATCGTGGATCTTGTGGGTCATAGGAATTATCTGTACAATATTTAACTTCAGCTAATGTTGCCATAATAGAAACACTATTATTTTTCTAAAAGAAATTATTAATTTTTAATTTTGGCGCCATCACCCGAACGTAAATATAAACAACACAAATGGCATCGATTGACAGAAACCTACACTAGATGTATTTCCGAAGTCCATTAACAGGTGCCACTACTGACTTTAAACAGCTAAAATAAATTAATAACATCACTCACAGTAATATCTATTGCGGATACATCCAGGGCTGTCATATAGAAATACGGAATTCCAGTGGAATTTTCTTCAGGTCCATCGGAGAAAGACTTTAAACTAACAAAAGGGTAGCCTAGGATAGATTTTTGTGTCGATATCGTAGCTAGAGAGGTCCAGTCTTTGAAAGCAAAAAAAATCAACGATTTTGCAAAAAAGAGTTTATTAGATGTTACCTGTATTGTGAACTATATATCTGGCCATTTTAGCTGTTTTGTGGTATGGTGGTGGATCATTTTTACCTATTTTATTGACATGTAGGCAAGAAATCAAGTAAACGCTTAGTAAAACAATAAAAAGTCTCTAAAACAAAAAATAAACAATAGGTATTAATATAGATATGAAAATTCACCTCTGAGTAATAACTGCTTACCATTAAAGTAGTCATGTTTATAACTTGAGGACGCACAATCAAATGCAATATATTTTAAAATTTTTTGTTTTCCTTGCAGTGGTTCAGAGGATCTCATCTAGGAAAATGGAAAAATAAACTAATGTTAAGACTAGATGATCGTATTTAAATACGGTTATTGCAGTGACGCAAAAGTTTATCAGTCGTGTATGAAAGGCTCATTTCGTAGTTATTTTAAAAAATGAACAGATTAGGTTCTGTATTGCCAGTCAGATTTATTTGAACCAAAACAAACAACCTGGTTGGTCCACTACCAGGAACAAGCAAAAATTTGTCAAAAGTTGTGCCATCTTTAAGAAACAAATCCCTCTCCACTGTGGCTTAGAGCGTCCACACTCTCTGGAGTATATTTCAATACACGGTACCTTTGTCGTTTAAAATGTCATAATATTGAGTTGATATAAAAGTTGTGGTCAATGACACTGTCAGAAAAACGTGCCCGTAATAAATCCAAAGTTTCCCTTGCCGAATGACACGTGGCGCCATCTTGTTGAAAGAATATACTGTTAAGGTGCATATTATCCAATTGCGGTCCATATTGCACTAGCGTAAAATGGCCCTATAACCCCCCCAGCCCACAATGCACACCACAATGATACTCAAAGAAGATATAAAGGTTCTTCTGCAATCACTAGAGGATTTTCACTTGTCCAGATTCTCTAATTTTGGTTGGTCACATAGCCTGTGTGGTGGAAATACCTGTGAGGAGCTTCATCGGAAAACAAAATTTTACTGTAAAACTAGCTGATCCGTCAATTTACACCTGCCAATTTATACAAAAATAGATATAGATAGAAGATAGATAGGTAGATAGTTGAGACCCGGTTGCAGAGCACCCATATTGGAATATTACAAACATTTACAAAAATTTAGTAATGCGTTCATCGCAACGCTTGGTGATGAACTATATTTTTTGTCTCTCCGTTCGGAGAGACAACGAATGGCGCCGATGGTTTACCTACTCTCGAGCACGCCACGTTCAACTGCCCATGAGAAAAACATGAGGCAATTCAAGGTTTATTCCACACACTTCCAACGATTGGCCTTGCGATTTATTAATCGTCATTGTGAATGCAAGGAGAACAGTAAACTGGGCAAGCTTAAATTGAAACGGCAAATCGGTTGAAATCAGTGGTATTCATGGACTCAGAACATCCTCGCCTTTGAACTATGATTATCGTTGCTCCAATCACATTGTTCATCAGCTTCTTTATAGAGTCTTGTTCCATTACATAGTTTTTGTTGGTTCAGATTGCGTAACATTATTATCACCGAGCCGACCTTGAGCTACAAATTGTGCGGCGGCAAATCCACTGTATTCAAAAATTCAATTGGATTATTGACGACTTCATCTGGATCGGTAATTGAATCGATCGACTTTAATGAATGCAATTGGCCAGCGATTCGACTTTGAATTTTTATGTTCAAATCGTCTACATCCTTATTTTTCTCTACCAAAACAGCAAAATAGCAAACATGGTTTTTGTAATTTGCACCAATATTCAGGAACACTTTCGTGACCAATTCTTCTTTCAGCGTTATGACATTGTCAAAAATTAGGTGTCAACGAAATGAGGGCATGTGTATGCGTGAACCGTAATTTTTCCATTTCCAATGTTTAATAATTGTGTGGAAAACACTTTCGAAAACGCGACTCGCATATTCGTTGTTAACTGAGTTAAATTGAGTTTTCACATATTTCCACAAATTCGATGGCTTCAAGCAATCGTTTGTTTTTCATATCAGCAGCTGTTGATCTTCTGTCAATCGCCGGTCAGTAGAATCATCGTACCTCCAAAGAGGTCCTGATTATTGCGCAAATCTTTCAACCTTCGATCGAGTCCAATGCTCGTTTGTGCGCTCACTCATCCCCAAATGATTATTTTGCAATTTTGTAGTATTTTCGCCATTGCTGATTTTTTGGCAATATTACACGTTGGTTCATCTATCGTTTGTAAATTCAATGGCAGTTTGAGCGCTGAATGGGCTGTTCGTCCTCTTCGGAAAAATATTCCTCGGTAGCCGTAGTTGACTGCTATCATCAATGTATCACACGCGATTTTCTGCTGCTGATTCAAAAGTGTAACCTTCGTTCGTACTGATTGAAAGCGTCTCAAAGCATCTTGATCATATGCCGTTTTCGTTCAAATTCTCGATTGAATGCATCGTGCATAGGGCGATTCGACGATGGCATTCCTAATGCATGCAACATCTTGCCGGACATCATCAGGCACAGATCCTATGTAGAAATCAACGCGCCCTTGTGGATCTCCGCGTTAAATTCAAGTTCAGGATTCGCTGTTGTTGTACGCACTCGATGCAAAATGTCTTCAGACATATTTTCTTTAGTATTTGTTCCATAAATGAAGTGGGCTAATTTGATGCGCAGTAGACGAAATAACAGCATCAGCAAGTGTATGATCCCAATGAATGTCCTCCTCGAGCAAATTTAAACGCTGACGGGCTTCTCTATATGTTACGCATAACCGACCATTGCCAGTTCGTAGAAATTTAAATGAAGTCGGTCCACGAACATTAACCAATAACAAACGCAGGTAAAAACATTCGTCATTGCTCGGATGAACTGTTCAATTCTTCTATTGGAACCTTTGGTGTGAAACACTAAACTTGAATAGATTTATCACTAAACACCAAAACACTTTTTTGAAGTGCTCGACGCACGTTTCGCTAACCATGTTAGCATCATCAGCAATTAAATCTGTTTAGGATTAGGTTGTTTAGGATTAGGAGCAGTAGAATCATTCCAACGCTTTTCTAACATTTGTACACCTTTTCTATAGATTTTTATGTGCCTTGAAAATATCCTTCAGTTTCTGCAATTACCTCTTCATTCAACAGGAAATAGTGGCTGGGGGCCAGATCTGGAGAATACGGTGGATGAGCAAGCAATTCAAAGTGTAATTCATTCAATTTAGCTATAGTTGCCAACTATTTGGTAAAATACCACTTTATTTTTGCTCATTTAGAAACTTTTTTTCGATTTTTAATAACAAATAAATAAATAATAATAAACTTTAAATACACCAATAAAGTTATGTAATATTCACTGTTGATAATTTTACGTTTCTCGAGATAATCGATGAACAATATCTCATGTGCATCCCAAAATACAGAGTCCGGTACCTTGCTTGCCGATAGTTGTATTTGAATCGTTTTGGATGGCTTTTACCGGCTGCTGTCCACTCAGTTGATTGCCGATTTGACGCCGAAGTGTAGTGATAGATCCATGTTTCATCCATTGTCATATGCCGTATGGAGAACTTCTTTTTATTTCGCTTAAACAACTCCAAACATTGCTCAAAATCTTCAATACGTTGTGGTTTTTGGTCTACTGTGATCAAACGCGGTTCCCCCATTCCGATAACAGTTTTCACATTCCCAAATGTTCATGCAAAATGGTGTAAGCACTTCCTTTCGATATCTTCATGCTATCAGTTATCTCCTGCAGCTTTACTTTGCGGTTTGGTAAAATAATTTTGTGAATTTTTCTGATATTGTCTAGTGTAACCAGCTCATTTGAACGTCCAGAGATGTACGGCCTCGTATATGGTTGATTATGGTTGGTAATGTTTATCAAGCGATTGTTTTGCTTCAACGGTACTTTTCTTCGCCAAAAGGCAATGCTAATCAATACACGATTTGTTTTTCAATTGTTTTGAAAATAACAAAAGTAGCGTCACTTAAAACACAACTCAGAAACTAGTAGACTGGTTATCATGAAATTTTGACATCTGGCCTTTGAAGGTTGGCACAATCGACCACTGGTAAGGATGTTTCGTAAGTGACGCCATCTATATGTCAGACCGGAGACTTATTGACCATTGTGTTAATTTACATAGTTGTGAGTAGTATTTCTCCGAATGAATAGTCTAGTTTTCGGGTAACAACTCAAAATAAACGAGTCCAATCCAGTCCCACCAAATGCAAAGCATATCCCTAATAAGATGTAAACTAACTTTGCTTACATCATATCTACCGAAACCGATTAGGGTGACACTTTCTGACGTGTGATGGCGAGTGAACGATTGGGTAAATTTTACGTGGAACACGGATGAAATTATTCTAGTTCTTGAATATTTTTAATTTTCTCTGCGAGCACACTATTGCCCACATTCTTGAGAAGTTCCTCTGACAGTCAAAATCGCTTAATCGGCAGTAGTATGGTAGTTTTGGAACTGTTCGAATTTTAACCTTTTAATGTACAATTGTTTAGATTGTAGCGATCAGATATCCAAATTAAACAGATTGAAAACAAAAAAAAGAAACGAAATTTTCTCGTTAGTTTTTTTTTGTTAAGTCGAAAAATATGAGACTAATCTAACGTTTCATCCTGAATTTTTCATTTATTACCGTATTCAATATCGTAAAAATTGTTACTGAATTTGCTTGAAATATCTGCAATTCGATTTAAATGTAAGTGGAATGATTATCGTGGCTCAAAATCTCTATATTTACTATTCTCCAAACTTGAAGCAATGGAGGTGCCAACTTTTCTACTCAATAAATATAATACCTAATATAAGCAAATACTCCTTTTAAAGATGAATATAATGTATTTGCTCGTTATTAGCAACGGTTAAAATCAAGCCCCACTATAAATAGCTATCAAAAAATACGAGGGTGAATCAAATATAAACCAGAATTTTATAATTACATTCCTCAGACAATCACGAGCGGGCTGTCAGTGTAAGTCGTTGCAGTGCAATGTGTTAGGATTGGGGGAAATGTACGATGAGGTGTTTCACTTAGTACCTTTGTCGGTACAGCCATGAGTGAGCAACTGGTTCCACCGTTCGTTGAAACAACGGGTTATAAAAAAGTTTTTAACCAAGGAAGGCTTTAAACCATCCGAAATATTAATTGTGTTCGGTTGGACCAAGAAGTTTAAAGTGAAAGGGAAAGGGTGGTAAATATAAGTCATAATCGACGTCCCAAGTAAAGTGTCACTGCTGACAATACTGGTCGAGCTCTCAACCTTATTGAAGGTGACCAGCGGCTCACTATTCAAGACATCGCCTTAAAGGTGAGTATTAGCTTTGGAATGCTCAAACAATTATCAGAAATCATCCGGGCTTCAATAAAATCTGTGCGTAAAGAGTTCAGTTTTGACGAAGAAAAAACTGGAGAATGCATTGGAAAACCCCTGAACACAATCCATACAGCCCATATTTGTTACCCTGTGATTATTTTTTGTTTGCGCCCTTGAAAGGTGCACTTGGAGGGGTAGGATTCGACAAGGATCAAGATGTCGAGGAGTTCGTGCACAATTGGCTGATGTACCCAAATTCAAAGTTTCTACGAGCAAGGAATTCACAAGCTTCCAAATCGCTGGGAAAAATTTGTAGAGCGTGGAGCCTCCTCCATGTCGAAAAATGATCAGTAGTTTTTTTTGTATAATTTTATGAATAATACATATGTATAAAACAATTCCGATTTATATTTGATCCACCCTCGTATTTACGTTGCATACGGTCTATCAAAAACAACGTAAAAACCCCTAGTTCATTTTTATATCCTATATATGTATGAAAATGTTTTGCGGTTAGATTATCAATATATTCAAATAATAACATAACATAATAAACCAGAAAAAAACAGATTTCGATGAAATAGATTATATTGATATCAAACAATTATTTTTACATTAATTTTTTCTGACTTCGTTCAATCTAGTGCTTGGTACGTAAAAACTTAAATAGGATATAAATAAGTATGATTCTATGTTCCAATATATATATATATATATATATATATATATATATATATATATATATATATATATATATATATATATATATATATATATATATATATAATCCCCAAGTGTTCGAATAACTGCCTCAAGCCGGGAACCTCTATGCCTCTCTCGACCAGAGGTCTGTTGCCGGTGGATGTGGACTTGTCGACCAATAACGTCCCATACATGTTCGATTGGTGACAAGTCATGTGAACGGGCAGGCCAAGCTAATATAGGAATATTGTTTGTAGTATAGGTGTCAAGCACAGTTCGTGCTACGTGCTATCCTGTTGGAATGTGCTTCCTGCCAACCTTCGAAGAAATGGTAGCACTTCGGCGTCTATAACCTATGTCAGGTAGTGTTGAGGGGTAAGTGTGCCTCGAATGCACAGTGATGTAATTCAGTAAGTGAATGTAATTCGTTGTTTCATAACTTATAGCACCACACACCATTACTCCACGGGCGGAATGAAGTTAAAAAAAAATGTTAAGACACCATTTTGTAGCGCATTCAATTTCCTTTAAAAATATGTATTGTATTTTTTCAAATATTGATTCGTTCGTTAGTTACAAAATTTGAAAAATAAAATTGTAAAAACAGATCGATGTCCAAGGCACAATTACATGGAAATGGCTTGTTTGACGTAAATTTATACTGAGACCTTTTTTTTTATAGAAAATTCAATTCCCTTCAATAATATGTATTGCTCATTTTTTACAAATTGATGGTTTAGGAGTTTTGGACAAAAGATGCGATTGCTAATAAAAATCCGATAGTCGCGATGATTTCTTAATATAAGTATTAAGAGCTCTAACTTTCACAATAATTTATTTGTCATCACAAAAAATCTTTTCGGTATTCCTTTCAAAAAAAAGTCTCTTTTGGCCTCGTTATTTTACTTTTAATTTTTTTTTACTGAATTATTTTAACCACTAGCGAGCGATTCATATATATCATCAGCCCGTGTCGATCCATTGCAGGATGAAGACCTCTTCATCATGCTTCCAACTTTCACGGTCCTGGGCTTTCCTCCGCCACTCGGGTCCAATACACTTAACGATGTCATCAATCTATCGTGCTTTCGGTCTTTTTCGCGGACGCTTGCGATCAAGCGGTATCCACTCCAGGATTGCCTTGGTCCATCTGTCGTCCCATCGCCTCGCTATATGGCCTGCCAATCTCCATTTCAATTGTTTTACTTTTCCAATGATGTCACAGACTTTCGTTTGTTCGCTGATCCAGGCGCAGGACTGTCTGTCTCGTCTTGTAATGCCAACCATACATCTTTCCATTCCCCTTTGTGCTACCCGAAGTTTTTAAATTGATTGCGATGTGAGTGTCCAGGTTTCACTTCCGTATGTCATAACGAGTAGAACGCACTGATCAAAGACTTTTCTTTTCAGGCAAAGTGGGAGTATGCTCTTAAATACATTTAACACGCCGTTCCACTTCCCGGGCGGTATTCCCCTCTATTGAAATCCTCTGTCCAAAATCTCCAAATTCCTTCCTCAAACTGAAATTCTGCTGTCTTGAGCGAAGTTATTGAACATAACCTGACTCTTTTTCAGGTTTAGTTTCAAGCCAAATGGTTCGCCAGCACTTTGCAGTTCTTGTATGTGTCTTTACAGCTCCTCTGGGTCTTGTGAAAGGAGAAAGATATCATCTGCAAATCTAAGATGGTATAAGTTTGCACCATTGATCTTTACACCATCCAGTTCTCAATACAGTTTACGGAATACTTCAAGGCAAGCCGAGAAAAGAATATATTGCGTCACCCGGTCGTACACCTCGTTCTACATTAATTCCCAATTCAAGATCATCAAGGTGAATTGTGGCTGTAGCTCTGCTTTATCTACCCCTTGGCTAAGGAGTGCATCCATTATCGCACACTTTGAGATAGAGTCAAATGTTTTTTCGTAGTCGATAAAAGTCAAGCACAGTGGCATGGTGTATTCATTGTTCCTTTTTATGGCCTGCTGTACAACCTGGATGTGACCCATTGTACTGAATCCACTTCTGAATTCTGCTTGTTCTCTTGGTTATGCAGTTTTCCATAAGTCAGATACTTTTTGTTCTCTGAGGCATTTTGAGTATAATTTTGCCAGTGTTTTATGTAACGTCCGACCACCAGCTTTTAGCATTTCGACAGTTACATAATCCTTTCCTGGAGTCTTACTGTTTTTCTATAGCATTTGTTACTTCCTCCACTAGGATATCTGGCATTTGTTCTTCCGTGGGTATTGTTGTCTTTGATTGGTTCTGATCAACTGGGAATAACATCATATAACTGTTCATATAACTGGGAATAAAATTTTCTGACAACCCATAACATTTGCGTACACGCCCTGCACACTGTGCCATCCTGACGCCTTAAGGAATATATTTGCGTTCTTTTGTTCTTAGCTTCTGTTTAGCGTTGTTAATTCCTTTGTTTTCTTTCAGGGTTTCTTGCACTAGCTGCATGTTGAATCAGCGCATGATACGCTTTCTTATAGTTTTGCAGAGCTCAGTATACTCGATCCTGCCAAAAGGATTACCTGCATTTCTCATTACCCGCCGTCTATTCATTAAATCAATGGTCTCACTGGAGATTTTTGTCTATTTGAGACATTTTTCTTCTGGTGCTATTGAAGCAGCCGTTTGAAGCCCATTGTTGTCGCCTTCTTCATATTGAACTAATATTTGCACCTCCTCCGGATCTTGTAACACACCAAACCGGTTTGACAAAGCAATCTCAAAATCGCTTCCTCTCTCCAGCAGTTTCCCAGAATCCAAAGTGCAAAATATTGTTTTACCGTTGGTCCAATGGTCAAAAAGCTTCAGCGCACTTCAGCGAAAAACAAACGAAGGACTCGATCGTTATTTCAAACAAAACAAACAACATCATAAATCACTACAGAACACACGTACTTAAAGAAGCACGGGAAGTACAAAAAAAATGAAAAATACATAAACGGGATGATACTAGTTATTTACCAACAATATGGAAAACATTCTTGAAAAGTCAAGAAAATATCAATGCAAGACAAAAACCAAACAACTCTGAAATCCAAATATCAAGCAATGAGTCGAAGGGCTGAACCAACAGAACACACCGACCAATCAAAACCCGACATTATACGCTCTGAGCACCTGTGGCGAAAAAACCACAACAGTCAACATTACGTATAATAGGACATGCAGATGTCCTAGAGATATTAACAAAATCGAAAAGATCATTAAGAGAGACCTATGATGGAATAAGAGTGAAAAACAAGAGCCGATCTAGAAACAAATACGGTCAAAACAAAAATGATGGGAAAGGGGCTAACTTAAGAAGGGAACGAAACAAAATAATCTGCGATAACATTAACATAACTGCGAACTCGTGGAGGAATTTACTTACCTGGGAAGCAAATTAACGAAAACATCAAAATCACAGGAAATGTCGCAAATAGCATTATGAAGGGTAACAAAACTTCTTACACCCAGCAGGCTATTCCAAGATCTAAACTAATACAAACGAACATAAAAATTAAGATCAATAAAACACTCATTCGGCCAGAAGTCATTGATGATTATGAGATGTGGTTCCTCACAAAGAAAACAGGAGACACTTATAAAATTTGAAAACATTTTTGGTACTGTAAATGATAATAGAAATTGAACGGTCAATACGTTGGAAAAAATGTCAGAGAGACAAATATCAAGAAGAATCATGAAGGGACGAATAGAAGTTAACAGAAAGAAACGTAGGTTTGGTGGAACAACGTGGCAGGACAACGTAAGAAGGGAAGTCGAAGAACTACTGCAATCAATAAAATATTAATCCGGATCAAGGCGAAGATTGAAGGGCATCAAAGATCACTGACAGGCTGTAGCACCACAACAATAGTAAAATCATAACCCAGTTGATTCAACAACCCAATGATGCTTATTTTTTACCATGTGATCAAAACTGACCGGGATTGAGTCATTTAAACCGCGAGTGGCTTATAAATCGATCCTTAGGTTCGTACAACCGTATGACCTATATGTAACGTTTGAGCCCGATACGTCAATTAGTGTGTGTTTGGCAAATGTTTGTGTCACGAAAAATTACTCAGGCCATGTTTACTATGGACAAAAAAATTGAACAAAGAATTTGTGTTTTCAATCGAATTTCTGCAATAGATGCAGTGAAAATGTTTGTAGATAGCCAATGGGGATTCTGCTATTTCAAAAACCAGAATATCTGAGTGGCATAGAGCATTTACTGAAAGCCGTGAGATCATTGAAAACCTGCCCCATGCCAGCCGGTCATCAACCTCAGTTAACGACGATAACATGGAGAGAATTAAAAAAATCGTGCTTGAAAACTATCATGTTAGCATTAAAGAGATAGCAGAAGATCTAGACATCTCTTATGGACCATCTCAACATGTTTTGGTTGATTGTCTGGGTATGGAACGCGCCATCTCATGTGTTTTTTGGCCAAATATATGACGAAAATGATTGCTCAAACACCGTATTCGCCGAATATGGCTCCGTCCGACTTTTTACCTTCTTCAAACTCAAATATCCGCTAAGTGGAACACATTTTGACTCGATTGAGGACATTAAAAATAATTCGCTGAAGGAACTGAAGGCCATTCCGGCCGAGGCGCATTCCAAGTGCTTGGATGCTTGGATCCAGCATTGTCATTCATATATCAAATCAAATGGAGCATATTTTGAAGGCGATAATAAAGATTTGTATTAACATTTGAATTTTTACCAGACCCGGTCAATTTTGATCACCTGTCATATAGATATTTAGGGTATTATAAAGAAAACACACTTATTTCAATAAAATACAGTATATTTATAGCAAACAATTATCATAACACTTATTAGATTTTCTTCAAATTTTTCAGCATTGGTAGAATCTTTATATAGAAAAACCTAAATTGCATAGAGTAATACATATTATTTTTTACATCAAATATTCCGTTATACTACCATATGATCAAATACTTAAGTGGCAATAAAAAAGACTTCAATCATTCAGCAACTATTTTTCGATCATATAGTATTTCGTCTCATTAATCAGAATAAATATAAATCATATATTAAAAAGTGTATCACATGTTAAGAGGGGGAACGGAGAAGGACATTAACAAAATACTAGTTCATTATATTATCTAAATCAAAATCTATTCACAACAATAATTTGTTGCGACATATAAGGTCCGGGACTAAAACATAAGACACACTATGATCTTGCGTATTTTAACATTATTCTTTAATATTATTAATCTCTTCTTGTATGTTATAACTGGCTTTAGTAAACAGAAACATCATCTTTGAGTTTATTTATAATACAGATTAATACCAATGAAATGTTTACATACGGAAGGGCAAAAATTCACTTGTTTATTTTGTACTGTATAATACACCCTGTTGATTTTTGTTCAACCTATAATTTTAACCTATAATTTTCTTTCTTTTGAGAAGAAAACAATTTTGCAAATATACAAATGAAGAATGTCGATTTCGAAAATCTGTCGATGTACAGATA
Source organism: Cosmopolites sordidus (assembly GCA_031761425.1). Lineage (NCBI taxonomy): Eukaryota > Metazoa > Arthropoda > Insecta > Coleoptera > Curculionidae > Cosmopolites > Cosmopolites sordidus. The sequence goes on from JARFXV010000913.1 coordinate 412,047, forward strand.
GGAATCGAGACGTAACTGCTATTTTGATTAAAGATTCGGAAGGATAAAGAAAGGAAAATATTACTACTCTGTATTAAAATGTCTAATCTGTATTAACAGGCAAAAACGTGCAATATTACGCGCCGTTTCTAATAGGACATTGACATCTCATCAAATCACGCATACAAAAGGTGTGATTATCAACAATAAAAACATTAGAAGAGTCCTTCAATCAGCTTCACATTTTAAGAGGAAGAAAATGAAGAGTATCCTGCCTCTCAGAGACGCTCTCAAAGAACATCGGAAACAGTTCGTTTGCGACCATATTGGTATTGACAATTAATGGGAGCAAATATTTTCTGGCGAAAGAAAATTAAATCTGCTACGGGCCGGATAGCTGCTCTCAATACTTCCATGGTTTGTGGCATGTAACGGGTATGAAAAAAGACCTACATTTTTTTTTTATTTCTGCCGGAATGAACAGTTAGGACTACTTAAATGTGAATCATACACAACTGGAAATATTATATAATTTATTTATATTTCAGCAAGGCAATGGTCCCGTGCATACGGCTCGGGTTGTTAAACAGTAGATTCAACGGGAGAATATCCGCATATTGGAAGTTCCCCGATTTTAATATCATAGAAAATATGGGGCACAGTTAGCCACAGAAGTGTACAAAGATTCGAGGCAATTTCAAGCTCAAGAGATATTAAAAAAGTTCATTAAAGAAGAATTGGCCGGACTTGCTCAAAATAATATTAAGCGCCTTTTCGAAACTCTTCCCAATCCAATGTTTGCAATGTCAATGAAAGGACAGAAGTTCACAAAACGGTCCTATCTTTTTAGCTCACTTTAAAATCATTATTTGCAAACATTTCAGATGTAACACTCCTCATCCATATCAATTCATCAGGTACATTTTTCGATAAGTAAATCAAGTTACTAAATTCAAGAAGGCATGAATAATATAGAAAAAAATATTTTTTTTGTCCCGGACCTTTTAGAGGTTTAACACTTAAAAACACCGTTACAACAGTCGTCTTCTTAAAACTCTAACTTGTCGAAAAGTAAACTAACAATAATCACCTTAAAATTTTAGATATAAATAGCAACAGAGAATGGAAGAGAAAACAACAGCTTTTTGTTTTAATCTGAAACAGTATTTATCACAAAGTAACGTTTTTTTTATTGTCCAACGGAAACAAGCGATCTATTCTACACATTGAATATCTTAAATATAAGGTCTCTTTGTGCGTTTATTATTTGGCGAATCTGAAATGTGCCCTTACAAAGTGGTAGAACACTGATCGATAATAAAATCAATAACCCATTTTTTGCAAAAAAACATAAAGAATCAACATACTAGCGGTAAAAAAAGTATTGCTAAATATTTAAAAAGCAAGAAAAAATAATCCATGCTCCAAGTGATATTAGAGAGTCTTAAATAACTTCTGATGCAGCTAGGTAGAATCTATTATTCGTATCTACCCACTATGAGTCACCGGGATAAACGAGTTTTTGCTTTCATTGAATAGATAAGGGCTCAGTCTTCTGCCAACTGTTTTGTGTGGTGCACGTTATATTAAACTGTTGTTCCTAACCCTTAATGTGGAGAAATAAAAATTGCATATTCGTCACGTGATGCTTTGGGAATTTAAACAAGGCAATATCTGAAAGGATAAATATACGGTGCCACGGTGAAGGACTAATAATCGATTGGGCAGTTAGAAATTAATTTGTGGGACGTCCTCAGACAATATTGGAGCAAAATCCACTTTTATCAACAAAAGCTGTAGCAGAAAGGTTGAATTGAATACATCACAATCAACTGTTGGTCCGCCACCTTGAGAAATTAGGTAGTCAGCAAGTTAGGAGTATGGGTACCTCACAATCTCAGTGAACGCAATAAAGAAAATCGCATGTCAATCGCTACAAGTCGGCTCTTACGGATAAAAATCGGGTATTTTTTGAACAGGATTATAACAGGTGATGACAAATGGGTTACCTATGACAATATCGTCCCCAAAAAGCAGGGCTTGATAAGGATCAACCACCCCTACCAAAAGCAAACATCGAAAACAAAAAACGATTATTGCGGATACATACTAGTACGTTCAACAGCTGCAAAGAGTGAAAGAGAAACTCTTGAAGATAGGGGTAAATCAGTAATAATTCACTTTGCGTTAGTTCTTGATAAATTTAGAACTTTACTCCGTTCAACTTGAGAGAGTACACGCCGTTTTGGCCGAAAAATATCCATCTTTGACAACTGTAAAAAGTCCTACAGGAAGACAACGCAAGGCCCACACACTTCACATCTAAGTACCTCAAAAACAATTATACTTTTATTAAATCCTAGTAAAACAAGCTTGACTACATCTAACCTAATCTGATCAGTCAGCCACTCTTCCATAAATAAATGATAAAATGTATTTATATCTCGCCTGCAAGATCAAAGGGAAATAACCGAAATTCCTCTCCTAATAACTTGTCATTTCAACCAAGATAATATTTATCTAAAATGTTCACAAATGATTAAAAAATTTACATAAACAAAATGTGAGAATCTTCACAAAAAAAAACGGTCCCTGTAAAATTATTATGGACTTTAAAATCAATGTTGAACAGAGAAACGTTTCCAGTTTACAAATTGTTGAGATTATAACAGTAATATGACTAATTATAACCCAGAAAGTTTTAAATAACATATACACTTAGTAAAAAAATCTGTGTATACCTGCTTTATCCCTTAACTAAAAAAAAGAGAAACTACAATTTTTATAACATTATAATGATCAACAATGCTATTAGGTATGAAAAGTCACACCTATAACAGAAAACAATAAGCAAGTAAAATGGTAAATACTCATTCGACGTTAATTTTGCGTCTCCATGCAAAATAAGTCTGTTTACACAATCTAGTTTATTATTTTCAACAATGACACATATAGTAAAGCTATTACATTTTATCTATCTCAATTTTGTTTTGTTAGTGAATGTGAAAAGAGAAATTTTCGCTCTATTAACCAAAATGTGGACTTCGTTGCAAATAAGAAAATTAATAAGTGAATCTAAAAAAAATATCTCCAACAAATCAGAAAAATAATAAAAAAAACCATTCAGCTGTTCAAAAAATTGTAAACAGATATAAAAAGACCTGGCTTCTTTAATTTTAAGGGACTGCGGGATTGTTACCACAACCAATAAGCAACGTCATAAAAAAAAAGTTGGAAGTCTAGATAAGGACACAAGAAACCATACATATCAAAAATCAACGGATTTAAAAGACTAACTCTCACTATACAAGGCTCACACCTCTGGAGATATGTGATATTTAGAGACGAATGCAAATTCAATGTTTTTAATACTGATGGTAGCGTGAAGGTAAGGAAAAAATAGAAAATTAATTTAAAAAATGTACGCCCTGCATTCAAGCATGACGGTGATGAAGTTATAGTATGGGGCTGTGAGCTTCTGATGATGGAAAACTTAAATTTATAAGAGGAATCATGTATCAATGTTTTCCTAAACATTGTGAGAGAAAATTTGTATCCAAATATTGAAAAACTTAAACTCAGGTCTGATTTCGGTTTCCAAAACAACGATTTGAAATATCGAGCACGTAAAGCCTCGTTACTCTACAATGCTCCAAGACAATCAAGAACTCCTTCGTAATCACCGGATTTAAACCTAGTAGTACATCTCTGGGGAGAATTGAAAAGGAAGCTGAAGGAACACCGCATAAACATAAAATTTAACAGCAACAAGCGCTGGAAGAGAAGTGGATACTGATATTACAACAAATTTAGTTTTTCCTATGAAAGAAAAAAACTCTGTGATGTTATTAAAAACAAAGGCGGACCTAGAGACCATTAAACATAATTAATATTATGTGTATGCAGATATTTTTTGCAAAAATTATATTTTCGTTATAAATGTTTTGTCTAATTGTTTAAAAATCAACTTCAAATATATGTATACCCTGATGAAAAATTGTTAAGAATAAAATGTAATAGAAAAATTACAAAGTCACATGTAATACACAAACATTTTTACTAACTGTATTTAGAAATAATGCTCAAACATTAGTTAGTCAATATTAAACCACTTTGTATATCGCGAAAACCGAAACATTCATCTAAAACACCACTATTTCATTTATAAAGCAATAAATCCCCAAATTACTGAAATCATCTGATGATGTTAACATGGCTAACGAAACGCGTATTGAACTCCCAAATATTTGGGAGTTTGTGGAACATCTCGTTGGGCTAATTATCATACTAAAGGCCCAAAAGAAAGAGATAGTAGTGATTTTATTTCTAGTAAGACAGATTTTGATATGAAGATGATTCGTTCAGTTTTCGCAACTTTGCACGTAAAAAAATCAACAAGATCTGATTTGAAGCACTTAAAACATCAATCGGTAACTCTATATCTTGCCACGACTATACAAAACATATTTAAAGCTTCTGTTTAGTTCACATTGATTAATATTGCAAAACTATCACTGAAGAAGCGTTGTAACAAAATTGCACATATTACTTACTGGGAAAATTAAACCATGGGTAAACAATAAGACATGACTCATTCAAAGCAAACACAGTTTTCTTATCTTTAATGTAAATATATATTCTTCAATGAAGAGCATGTAAACAAAAAAACTTTCAACACACCTTGTCCATTCTTCATGGATTACCTTAAGCTAAAATCAAAAAGGTTTACCACTAAACACTAAATCACTCGTTTCTAATTTCCCGACGCGCGTTTCGTTAACCGTGTTAGCATCATCAGGAGAAACACGCGTCGAGAAATTAACACTAGTTATTTGGTGTTTAGTGGAAAATATCTTTGAGTTTAGTGCTTCACACCAAAGATCACCTTATTTGAATCTTTCTAATATTCCATCTCGAATTTCTCCCTCGACATTCACTAAACTCGACACCTATCAATTTCTGTCTTAAATTCAAATCAAATTGTATCACACAAAGAATTTTCTGAATAGTAGAATCACATCGCTCTATAGGGTCCCTGCATTTTCAAATATTGTATAACTAAAGATGGCCCACCTGCTACGATTTCTCCTGGTATCTGAGACAGCGGACAATTCTCGATACTCATAATTTGTAGATTGGAACACAGGACCAACTCAAACGGCAAATTGTGAAGCGTCGGATTATCATTCACGTAGAGCGATTCCAAATTTTCTAAAGTACCTATCTCCTCTGGAAGATAACTAAGATTATTCTCGCCTACACTAAGGAATATCAGGTTTGTCAGGTGACCAATCGCCCTGGGAAGTTGTGTGAGCTGATTAGACTGAACAATGAGTCGTTGTAGATCTCTCAGGTAACCAATTTCATTAGGAAGCTGTTCTAAACGATTTTCTTCCAGATCCAACACTCGCAGCTTACGTAGATTGCCAATATTTGATGGGATTCTTTTCAGAAGATTATTTGATAGCACCAATACCTCTAAAGCTTGAAGACACTGTATATCATCTGGTAATTTCGTCAATTGATTTGTTCCCAAGTTCAATTCAACCATATTAACCCATGTTCCAACATCCAAAGGCAATGATGTCAGCTGATTTTCTTTCATGTTTAACTTAGTGAGGTGTTTAGCCCTGGAGAAGATCCCATATGGTATTTTATCAATCTGGTTGTGTTCTAAATTGACAGAGTCCACATCAGTAAACTGTGAAGGACCCCCAGAAGGAAACGCACAAAAATTATTCCTCGACAATGTAATACTTCTCAATTTATTTAAGCTAGAAAGCAAACCATCTGGAAGTTGAGATATTGCATTCCCCTCTAAATTAAATTCATCCATCTCATGGCATTTACTTAAATTAGCTGGTATATGAGTCAGTCGATTATATCTGAGCCCTAATCTTGTCAGCTGTTGCAAATTGCCAATTGTTTCTGGTATATCTAACAATTCATTATGCTGAAGATCTAAAGTTGACAGATTTACACAGTTTCCAATCTCCTCTGGAAGATGTTCTAAATGATTATGTGAAACATCAAAAGTGAGCAAATTCACCAGGCATCCAATACCAGCTGGAAGTTCTTTAATTTTATTTTCCCGTAAACTAAGCATTGTCAGTGCGGTTAAATTTGATATTTCTTCACCGACATATCTCACTCTATTAAACCTAAGATACAATGTAGTCAAGGAAGATAACTTGTACACTACATCAGGAATATCATTTAATTTATTGTGCCTCAAATCTAACACCTTCAAGTTTTTCAAATTTTCCAATGAATCAGGAATACTAGTTAAGGAATTTTCACTTAAAGCCAACATTTGAAGACTTGTTAGACATCCTATTTCAGCAGGAAGTTGTACTATTTTGTTACCATACAAATACAATTCAGACAAATGATTTAGATCACGTATAGTTTGCGGTAAATGAGTAATATTCGACTTACTTAAATCCAGTCTTTTTAAACACTCTTCTCTACATCGTATAAATTCCTTTGCTACATCAAGATCGGCTTGAATGGGTTGTTTGTTCTTTTTTGCAGTTGGTTTCAATTTATTTGATTCTGGATGTTTGACAGTTACAACTTTTGGTCTGGAAATATCACCGCTGAGGGATCCTGAGCTGAATTTTTTCTGCTTCCCGTGCTCCAGAGCACTCGAACTATCCGCTTCCAACATATTGTCTTGGTCTGAGTAGTAGTTACTAGCCTGGCTCATTCCGTTCTTAGACTCCTATGTTTATATATAAACGGATCGGCATGATGAACGCAAAATAACAGTATAACTTACATATATCGTACACGACTTATTTCTCTTTAACAAAAATAATTTCACTGCAAAAATCGAATAACAAAACGTATTTTCCTTAGAAAAATATTTAGAAACAAGATCAAAATATGCCCCCGCCCATAAGAATGCAAAACAAACGTCAAATTTGTGTCAAACAAAAACTGTTTAGCATAATAAATATCCTTTCATTTCTATTGTGCCATATGCTATATCTCTGTTTGTTTTTATAAGTGCAACAAAGATATAACTAACCTAATATTTATTATTTTCCATAATTTAGTACTATTTTTGAAGAAAAACAGTTTTTGCTTGAAAAACACATATATTCTATGGCAATTTTGATAATTTATGATATATCTGTTATTAAAAAATGTAAACTTAAAAAAAAACATTGATTTTTAGAATTCAAGCCCAAAAGCTATGACTTATTCGTTTTTATCCTATAGTGACGACAGAGCTAGCACCATTTTAAAGAGTATATATATATATATATATATATATATATTTTTGTGTCGAGAAAATTTGAGTTGGTGTCTCTGGTTTTTGGCATATATCATGTTTTTTAGGGAATTTACGTTTACAGTATAGCGGGAGTGGTGCCTGAGTGTTGCTACATTGGTGACTGTACGGTTTGCGGGCAAAGTTTTTCGTGTTTTCTGTAAAACTTTTATTGTAGTGACCGTTTCAGTGAATATATTTAGCGACATAAGTTTGAATATGTGCCCGAATAAAAGCTAGTCGCAATGTTTCGGTGTATTCCAATTTTTAAAGGCTGTAACAGGCAAATTGAATATATTGATAAGAGGCATAGTTCTCTTCCCAATGTCCCCGAGGATATTTTGCGGTATTCTAGGAGTTTAGAAGAACTTTTACTAGATGCCAATCATATCAGAGATCTTCCAAAGGTATGCTACAATTGAAGTTTGCTCTTGTGTTTATTATTCCCCCAACTTTCTTTACCTATAACAAATCATGTAAAAGGTTTTTAAGTTTTGTTAAATAATAAGGTATTAATAGCCAAAAATTATACAATAATTTTCTAAATATCTCTTAATTACATGTGCGTGTTGAACTGAAACACTTATTATGACGGTTATTTAATTTTTCAGAATTTTTTTCGACTTCAGAGGTTAAGAAAGTTAGGATTAAGTGACAATGAAATTCAAAGACTACCTCCAGATATTCAGAACTTTGAACATTTAGTGGAGTTAGATGTGTCCAGAAATGGTAAGTAATTATTTCTGTTGATGTTTGTCTTTGAACAAAGGTTGATAATACACAAATTAATATAATCTAATACACTTGACTGAAGACATTTAAATTTAATTTGTAATTTCTTCAGAAACAGTAAGCCAAGGTTATGGTTGTGAGAGGGAGCTTAGAATAATTATATGTCATTTAGATAAGTGCAAGCTTATTCGAGCTATGAGTAAAGCTGATATCTATGTTTATATAAGATAATATCTATGTTTCATTATTTATCCATTGACTGGTATATCTGTAAAAAATTATTTACATCAATCTAGTTGTTACAAGGTATACAATTTTATCAGTGTGATAAGGAATGTGCTGTCTTTAACTGTAATATGTTTTTAACTATTTGATTTGCTTTGGAATGCTTATTCTAATTTAATTTAATTATTATGGCATAAAGAGTCATGGTGTGATATTTATTCTTGTGGAATATTTATCCAAACAATTAGTTCAGGGTTTCAAATAGTATTTTATAATATGAGAAGTAAGTATAGGCATTCTTATAATGATTAAGGCAAGTAAATAAGGAATATGTTATGTTTTATCTACAGAGAAAACAAGTTAGATTCCATAACCTTGGCCAAGATTGTATTCTGCAATTGTTATGATTAAATGTGTTTTGTTTGAGATATATTATTATTATTGAGCACATTGAAACTGTTATAAAACTGATTGTTTTGCATTCCGAAGTGGTAGTTGGATGGCACAAAGTCAGGTGGTATACAGGGTGGAGCAACACTTCCCAGACAAGATTCAGCAATTTTAACTGGTTACTCTATGGCAGCGCTTCTTAAAGTTTGTTCAGTCATGACTCCGCTTTTCATCATGATAATTTTCCCGACTCCAGGTATTTAATATGTAATAAAAAGTTACATTAAACATTATGCGTTTGTGAAATAACATATAAACTAAAATTCAAGCGTTTGAATTAAATTTTTGCGACCACGGCATTTCGCTTCAAGACCTCGTATGGGACCCACAATTTAAAAAGTGCTGGTCTATGGTGACACTTTCAGAATCAGCCAATTCTGGCGAATAGATAGTTGTCTATGAAGTATATCAGAACTGATTGTTGTGTTCTGTGGTAGCGAGTCTTAGATAGCAATATTCTGGGTTTGTTTCTGCTTTTGGATTTGAAGTAGTTAACGGTGTATGCTCCCATAACATTTTTCGATCGCTGCTTTGTTGTAAACCATCCATTTTTCTCTATAAACTAGGTGATACAGGCCCTGGAGGCCCTTTACTTTAGATATCCTTATACCGCTAAGTGTAAGATGGCTATCGAACGCGACCGATGTCGTTTAACTTAAGTTATCGAGAACTCATGTTCGACGTAATGCTGATAGCCCTTACAGCTGGTTCGCCTGCCCAAATTATCAGAAAATGTAATCCAGGATGTATCAAACATTACTTCTCTTAGATGGTTCATGCCTTTAATTGTGATTTTAGGGATTTTTCTGTCTAGGATGTCATAGGTTTTCTATGGGAGTAAGGTCTGGTGACTGGAGTGGAGTGGTGTGAGTAATTGTCTAGATGAATTCTACAGGGGCTATTCCTTGGTTATATCAGCTGTATGTTTAGGATCTTTATCCTAGTGGCAAGAGGAAATCTCTTCCAGCAATGTCTCGCACGTCACCTCACAATACTTCCCCATAGGACTGGTCTGTCATGTTATCGTTTATAAAAAAAAAAAATGTTAAAATATTGGTTTCAAATTTACTCTCAACCGATAAAATAATTTACTTCCAAAAATCCAGAGGTTTGTCTTTATATTTTATATATATGGAAGGGCCTACCTCGAACACGTTTATCACAGAGAACATTTCTTATTGTCTGAGATGTGACTTTCTTCCCCGAACATGTCGCAATGTTATTAGCAAGCTGTGAGGACTTGAGGACGACCAGTGTACAAAATAAATTGTCTCACACCCATAGGAATTTTTTTCGCTTCGGAGCCATGTCCAACACACAAATTAAAAATCACTTGCTATACTGAAATGTAACTGTAAACTGAAATGATTAACATGATTCATTTGACAGTGCAAATACAGTTTTTGTCTATTGTTTGACTATGACTTGTTTGTTGTCTTGTTTACAAGCCAAAAAAGTTTAATGAACAAATAAAACCATGGAATAAAGCTGTTATTAAATTTAACGCAAAACTCTGTAAAACTGCGTCGGAAACATTCCGGTTGATGCAGAAACTGTACGGCGATGATTGTTTAAGCAGAACAAACGTGACGGAAGACCAATTTCAGCTCGCACTCCCGAAATGATCGAAAAACTTTGCGATTTTGTAGCAAATGACCGCAATGCTTCACTAAAACTGATGGAAAAGACTTTGAATATCTGTGAATAAACGATTCGACTCATTCTTTACAAGGATTTGGATAATGTGCCAAGTCACACATCGAATTGCGCGTCAATTTTTGGCCAGAAATTAAGTCTGTGTGATCAACCACCCACCATATTCACCAGATTTAACCCCTTGTGACTTCTCTTTGTTCCCGAAATTGAAAGGGTGTTTTTTTTGAAGACATTCAGACCATTCAAACAGCTTGGACGCGCGAACCTATTCCACAAAATGAACTGGAGCACTCATTTGAATCACTATTGAATCGATTTAACAAATGTATCGAATCCAGAGGAGACTACTTCAATTAATAAAACATAAAAAATGCCAGGCCATTTTAATCATATCTTCCCGGACCAGTACAGATACTTAATGAACGCACTGTGTATGGTAAAAATAAGTTTGAAGAAATTCATTTCAATTTATATTTTTTCATAGCACTGTAGTTACCATCTAACTCTTGCATTATATTATATATATATATATATTATATATATATATTATTATTATATATATAATTATATTTATATATATTATTATATATATATATATTATTATTATATATTATTATATATAATAATAATATATATATATATATATATATATATATATATATATATATATATATATATATATATATATATATATATATATATATATATATATATATATATATATATATATATATAAATATGTTTTTATTGAATAGTTTTAATCATCATTTAAACAAAACTGACGTAATACAGTCGTGTTTTACTCACTGCTTTGGAATGCTATTTCTGCCACCTAGAAAACTACAGTTAATTCAATATTGATTCCAGTTGATATTTTGAAACTTGCCAAAACTGTATACAAATGCGTTTTGTGTGGCGCATTTCTATTACGTGGTTATTTTCCATAACCTCAAACAAGTACCAGTACTAGGGGACCCAAGGCGATAGATTTGGCGTCGAAAGCTCGAGCACATTTACTTGGAACCAAATTTCTTCACCTAAAAATAGAAAATGTTTTATAATATTTATGTAATAGGATTTACTCAGACGTAAATATCGTAATTTTCTCCATTCTATTTACATTTTTTAGTTTTATTGGGTCGGAATTAGGTGGTACTGCTATTTTTTTATGACTTTGTGAAGGGAATATTAAATTGATGAATCGCTCGCTAGTGGTTAAAATAATTCAGTAAAACAAATTAAAACTAAAATAATGAGAGAAAAACTTAATAGCATCTGGTGGGGTTATATATATATATATATATATATATATATATATATATATATATATATATATATATATATATATATATATATATATATATAGATAGATACATCGTTAATTTTTTTAAATTTTATCAATCAAATGTGAACCATTAGCAGCAATGTGTCCTTTTTAACACGTTTTATAAATGTTGTCAACGTATTTGATGTTAATGTAGCGATTTCAGCACGGATGTTGTCCTTGAATTGCTGCATGGTTTGAGTCTTATTTATGTAACATTTTCCTTTATAAACCCACATAAAAATAATCCGGAGCCATCAAATCAGGGGATCTTATGGCACTACAGTATAGTGCGGTTCAAGATATATCGTTGACCGAATGGCTGCAATAAACTGTTAACAACCCCTGTCGTAATGAAACCCAGCAAAGTTGCAAAAAAACGTAAACAGGGTCGGGCCAAGGTAAACAGGTAAAGAGATCAAATGAATTTTCTATCTGGTTTAGTAGTTTCGAAATATTTTAGTATAGTTTATTCCAAATGTGCTAAAAATGTGGCCTTCTTGGCGAAATAATGATCATTGTGCCTCCAATAGTGATAATTTAAAAAGAAAACATTTATCGGCCGATGCTAAACAAATTGTTAAAAATGTGTATGTTTCTTTATTGAATGGGGGGTTTAATGTAAATGCAGCCGCAGCAGAAACGTCTTCATTAACGAAAACGCGGTTGTCTACAGTTAAAGATATTGTGAGGAACCCAATTAAAGCCAAAAAAGTTCGTAGTGATTCTGTTAAAAGCAAATGTGTTGACCGAAGCGACAAAGACTTAATTCGAAGCAAAATTTATGCTATGTATGAAGAGCAAACTGTGCCTGCATTGCATTCATTGCAACAGCGACTAAGGAAAAATGAAAGCAACATTCGTTACAGCGGACCTAGCCTCCAGAGAATATTATCTCTCATGGGTTTTGAATATCGGACCATTAATAAAAGAGAAATATTAATGGAATCACAATTAATTGTCACAATTATCATTAATCACAATTAAAAACATTTAATATTAAAAAGGAATATGGATGTTATACCATTGCTGCCGATATAGGAGCTACGGTTTTACGCCTTCCCCCGTATTACTGTATTTTTAATCTAATTGAGCATATGTAGAGCAGAAAACATTTATCCGACTCTAACTGCAAGTGTTGCAACATTAATCAAGATGGTTGTAGATTGTATTCCCAAAGAAAGTTGGATAAATTCGGTTAACCATGTTATTAAAATAGAAGATTCCCATGTATCATATACTAATAATATAGAACCACTTATTATTAATGTAGATCAAAGTAACAGTGAGAGTGAAACCGAATTAAATGTATAATTAAATTTAAGTTATAATTTGTATTGTACTAATAGATTTTTTTTTATTTATTTATTTATATTGTACTAATACATTCAAAATACACAAAGCAATAAACAATATTTTAGTCATACATAATAATATTAAAAATAATAACTTAACAATATTTTATTGTTGGGAATTTCTTTCGGCAGTCAATTTCTTCATGTTTGGAAACAGAAATAAGTCGAAGGAAGCCAAGTTCGGAGAATAGGATAGATACGGCTTCAACTCGTAGCTCAAATTGACCAGTTTCGCTTTATGAAGCGTTACCGGAAAGGAAATACGATCACACCTCCATCTATCGGAAAAGTATCTGACTTTTATTTCTTTATATTTTAGTATATCTTCTTCGATTCTTCGCTCTTGAGACTGTTTTGTTTTATTTAGTTTTCCACTAATTTATCGTTAAATTTTCACCCATTGCCATGATTTCTCTTTTGAGCAATACGTAATTGTCAGTGTAAGAACTGCCCTGTCCACCTGAAGATTTAGAGCTAAAAGTTTTAGACAGTAATTCGGAAAAATAACGAAATAAAATAAAATAAATGCTTTAGGAAATGCGATGACACCTCCATCTATCGGAAAAGTATCTGACTTTTATTTCTTTATATTTTAGTATATTTTCTTGTTGCTCTTGAGAGTCCACTAATTTATCGTTAAATTTTCACCCATTGCCATGGTTTTTCTTTTGAGCAATAAATACATGTCATTGTAAGCCCTGCCCTATCCACCTGAAGATTTAGAGCTAAAAGTTTTAGACGGTAATTCGGAAAAATAACGAACCTTTTTAAATTTAAAGAAAACTGCTACTGCCATCTATTGAAACAATATATAATCTGAAAGGTGTATATCTCCTCAATAAAATGAGACCACCATCATTAGAATCGATGAACGGATGATGAAACAATAAGCTATTATTAAATTTTGTTTTAAGCTCGTAAACTTTTACAGAGACATTTGAAACGATGATAAAAGTTCATGACGATGTGTGTTCGAGTGGTATAAGCGATTCCAGGGCGGTCGTGATCCTTTGGAAGATGACCCAAAGCCAAGCCGGCAAAAAAAAACAAAAATCGCGATAAATTGGTGGAAAAAGTATGCGAAATGATGGCATACGATGCGAATTCGACTGTGCGAATTCTCAAAATGTTGACAAAGAATTGAACAAACGGAAAGTCTATGCTCGATTTGTCGCAGTTCTTGAATTGTTGGCTAAAAAACAAGTGTGTGTGTGTGTGCTTCAATATCCTCCGTATTCACCCTATCTTCGTGTAACTATTGAGTGTCACCGAGGCGATTCCAAAAAACGACGTAAACCAAGCTATGCTTGTATTGGTTGAACATGTCCAATGGTGTACTGATGTGGAAGGGATATATTTTGAATAAAAAAGAAATAATTTTGGCAAAATAACTAAGGGTTTTTTAATAATTTAAAAAGTTCCGTTATTTTTCCGTCTTACTGTATATACTTTCTCTTAAGTAAGTACTTTAAGATAAGCTATTTGATCTTCAAGTATGGTAAATAATTTTTGTATATGATGCCTAAAATATCTTAGAAAAGCTGCCGAGTTGACATGTTAAATAATACTTTTCCATGTTTCCAACCCTTTTGAAATATAGATTCCCTCAGAGATTTGTTGAACATTATTTATATAAATGCCAAGCGACAAGATGTGTTTATAAAGCAAAGAATATTGTCTGGGCCCGTTGAGAGTTCAAGTTTAAATTTAGCTAATGCTTTGAGAACTTCCCCAATGATACGTGGTTATATCTTATAATGTTTTGAAAATCAATAGTTCGGTTTCTGGGAGAAAACACGGTTAAAATATAAGGTGAATATATAACTCATATGGCTCTACTTATTAAACGCATTCTTGCTAGTATTTAACCCTTCAGTGGTCGCGTCAAATTTAATTACACCAGTGGGCGCACACGATCTTAGAGACCAGTTCAAAAAAATACTTATACCAATACAAAAATTAAAAACTGGGTACAATTTCTAGAGCAACTCAAAATTATATATATAATTAATATATCTGAGGTAGTTTCATAATATTTATTCAAAAAAAAGACAATTTTTACATTGACAAAAAATAAATAAACTAATGGCTCACCTTATCTACTTATTTGAATAACACAAATAAATAACGCTCATAAAACCTTAACCAAAACAAATAATCTTATCCTATACATACAGTAACCTATTTTTGCACAGAAAAATCTTTGGTTTCATTCTCAAATATAGCAGGACATAAAGTGAAGCAAAAATATTAGTGAGCATATGCGTAGCACTCAGACCAACATGTGCTCTAGACACATAACAACTGCAATTATCTGTTTCTGCTTCAGTTTTAATGTTAGTAAAATTCACGATGCTGTTTATGATTTTGTTATCAAAAAAGCAATCCTATATTTCAACAGGAGAAGTTTTTTCCCTAATACAGTCTTTGGGACCAGGTAAGTGAAATGTTAAATTTTCTTTCTTAGTTCTTACATTTTTGGGAAGACAATGTTTGCTCCATTTGGTTCGATTATCCCTTCCCATAAAATATAGTCAAGTTTGATTTATTTCTCCACCTTCCTTTTCATCAAGTTCTTGTTTCACACCGTGCGCGATCACTGAAAGGTTAAGAATATCTTAGGGCTCATGCTTAATCCTTGTATTGAGTTGATGCATAAGTTCATCCCGTTTTTGGCGCTAGTTGGCATTGCCTTATCTACGTCACCCGTGTAAAGTTTTGATGTCGTTTGACAGAATAAATTTCGGCTATTATTTGGAAAAAAACTGTATTATTTGGTTGTGTTTTACATTTTGTTCAGCACTCAGAAATAAGTATCATTTTCAACATATGCTTTTTTGAAGTGAAAACTTCTTTAGCCTCGTTGAGCAATTTTTGGAAGTGGCAAAAGTCGCGTGGGTTCGCGTCACCGACACGCTAGTGAGGTGTCAGTAGCGACCTGCGTACATGTATACGCATATATACACTAATACATTGTATGTACTCGACTGTATCATGTACGTGTTGGACTTTTTAGATGGGTAAAATCTTGGTAAGTTCGCGTCACTGTCATGCTCTAGAAATAGTAAGTGAAGTTAAATTGACCACGTGAAAAGTTTAATTTGTGTATACTGTGCACTGTTTAAATTTTGTTTTAGATAATCATTATTTTGATTATATTAATTGTAGAATCACTGTGCAGTACAAGAGTGAGTACTTAATATGCTAATATTTTTATGTAGAAAAATGAATAACAAAAACAAAACATTTATTTTCGAATATTTCCAATATTGGTATTGGAATTTAATTATACAATGTAATTTTAATTATTCATACCATAATTAATTTAAAAATTAAAAAAAACAGTTATTCCGAAGTTTTAAATTTTCACTTCTGTCGGCAGTCCCCATAACTGCCTACCATTTTTTTTTATTACTGAAAAGGCAAGAGGGCTTCGCAGAGAAAAAGATATGTGCTATGCACGGTAAGGGTGCCGTTACCGATTCCATGTGTCATAAATGGTTTGGAAAGTTTCATAAAAACTGTTTTAATCTTAGCAATACAGCCTGTTCTGAACAGTGAGGCTTATGTCAACAAATTATTGGTGTTATTTGAAGGTGATCGGCATAGAGTAATTCGAAAAATCAGAAATGTTGAAAATCATCCAATCAACTTGGAATGGTTAGCAAGGCTGATCTATAGGTGCCGCATGAGTTAACGGGAAAAAAAATTGATAGATCGAATTTCTGTTTCGGATGGCTCTTCTTCCTGTGGTGCTACAACCCGTCAGTGAGCCTTGATCTCCTTCAACCTTCTCCAACAGGATCCATCTCCACCAGCTTCTTGCCAACGTTTGACTTTGACGTACAGTAGTTCTTCAGCATCTGTTTTTATATTGTTCTGCAATCGTGTTTTTGGTCTACCTCTTTTTCTGTTATTCCCTATTCGGTCGTTCGTGATTTTCCTTGATACTCAGTTTTCTGGTATTCTCGTCACGTGTCCCGCCCATTCGAACACTTACAGTCCCAGTCTGTATTAATGTGACCACTTTAAATAATTAAGTAAAATCCCTTTTTTTGCTTGATTTTTAGAAAAATGTGTGTATTTGGATTATAAAAGTTACCCAGTATGTTAAAGACTTCTTTATTACACCGATCACTTAGTACAATAATACTCATAGGCAAACAAATATATATTTAATATTTTGTATTATCGCCCTTAGCCTCTATGACTGCGCGTACCTGTCGAGGCATACTTCGAATGTAATTAAGACACATTTCTTTGAAGTGTTCGTTATGATTCCAATGGAAAATTATTCTCCCAATTGTGTCTTATTTGTGACATTTTCCTTGGCAATCTTACGTTTCAAAAGCTCAGAGGCACTCTCTATTGGATTCATGTCTGGTGAGTTTCCAGGCCACTCCAACAACTGAATGTTCTGTTCGTTGATGGTTTTTTTCACCAATTTTGCAGTTTGACATGTTGCTCCTCTGCATCTTGCACCTTGCATAAAAATTATATTTTCGCTATTAGGCCACCATTCTCTCAATTGAGGTATGAATCTGTTTTTTTGGGACTGAAACGCACTGCCGCTGTCTCATGGTCCCTTGAACAATGTAAAATCTCCCAAGACCTTTTGCTCACCGACTAAATCATGTCATCAACTGTTAAACAACCAAGAACTGATCTTGGATGTGTAACAGTTTTTATTATAGTCTAAATGATATTTTTCGAAAGATCTTCGTATTGGGTTTTGTTCAATAATATTTAAATGGTGCTCTCATCGCTAAAGCAAACCTGTTAAATAAGATAATCAATTTATTAAAAGTTTTAGAATAAAAAGTATCTTATCCTGCTATATATTATCACGTATTTTTTCTCAATCGTCCACGGTAAAACCTCGATATTTTTTAGCCCATGTCAAACGTTTTTTCCGTAGGTTTTGTGTTTTTCACTGGTCGGCGACTGTTCAACTCCAAATCAACCAATATTCGTCGCACTGTACAAATGGATACATCGATTCCAGACTCGCCCATTTTATGTTTTATGATCGCATTTGTGATCACCATTTTTGACCACCTTGGTCAAAATACGCAACCCACGAGAAGTTACTAATGGTTTGTTACCCGTTTTGGGGCTTCAAAAAAAAAGTACCCTTCAAAAAAATACAATATATATATTAATATGGTGAATATTTCCCAGGGCTAATTACTGCTCAGAGAACATGAGATTCTCAGGCGATAAAAGAAAACATTATTCGGAACTTAGACATTTATTATCATCATTTAAAAAAATATCGTGGAAGCCAAAGAATAGGAGAGGGATTTTTGGTTATAATCAGAAATTAACTATGTTAGTAAAATACAGGCACTTTAGTAAACATGTCTTATAGATAAGAAACAGTAATAAACCTAATATAATATGACTAGTAAGATGATAACTTATCTTTGGTCAGTCAATCCACGAAACTCCCCGATGAGTGTCGCACGGGCCACGTGAGGCGGAACGTTGGTCTGTCTACCCCTTACGGTTTCCGATATCCCGTGGGTCATGAGGACTTCAAGGACACCCAAAGACGTGCGTGGAAAGAAGCCAAAGATTCACCCGGATTAACCACGTGTACAGGAAAATATGAAATTAGAGAATCAATCCACTATCAAAAAAAAACCCTATCTGGGTTAAAAAAGAATTATTCGTCGGACGACAAATAATCGTACGGCCACGAGGGTTCTCTAACTACGATGGTCCAAAATATACCTCGATAGGTTTCGGGGGCAGCTCGCAGTGTGTTAGCAATAAAAATCCAGCAAAGCTGACAAATAAACTCGGCACTATTCCCAAAATATCCCGAACTCCAAGATTCTAATCAGCGGAAATTCTGCACTGGGTCAAGGCCTATTGCTGCACTGTCGACTGCTCTCGAAGATGGTCGGAAGGAGAAGAGATAGGAGAAGACCAAAAATGGTTCCTTCCAAAATCAAGCCCGCGAAGTAATTTTGTAGCTCTCCGCTAGAGTACTGCCAATCAACCAAACTACCAGTACCGGACTGAGATGAATGAAAGTGAGTGAAAAGTGTTTTGTAGTGATTCCAGGAAGATAAACTAAACTAAAATAAAAATAAACTAACGAAACATGGTACCGACCCTCTGTCAAAGCCTAATCAAATATGAGCAAGAAAATACGTAATCAACCCTTACAAATTCTCGATACGGTCGCAACAAAGTACGGCCCTGTATCCCGACTTACTACGCAGTACCGGATATGCAAAATAACCACGCACCAGGCTCGACGCAAAATGTACTCCATTTCCTTTTCAGTACCTTCGCCAAAATGGCAAAATATGGAAAGTCTAAGTAACTGAAATTCCAACACAATACAACCAAACCTGGTAAGCAAATATAACGGTAACATTACCCCTTCCCTCAGAAGAAAAAAAAATTGAAGATTTTTTTTTTGTTTTGCGTAAAGACCACAATAAGTTATCATAAGTACCAACAATAATATCCTAAAATTATCCTAATATTTATACAATTTTTTGTCACATTTACCCCGACGTTTAGGAGTCAAGGTTATGCACATTTTCACTTTTCGGGCTATATTGGCCACCGATGTCTTGGATATGTTTGCTTTATTGCCAATTTCTCTTTGTGACATGGTTCCTAGCGTCAAGAGACACTTAACAACTCCAATTTTGGTCAGTGAAATATCTTTAGGTCTACCCATTTCTAAAAATTAGAACAAAAGTAAAAGTAAGGGTTAGGTAACTGGTAACGTAAAAAGTTACTTTAAAAGCATATAAACTTTTTTTATATTACGAAATAAGTTAGAATAAATAATAAAATTAAAGCAGAAAATACTTACTCAACTCAATAATTGAATCAATATCTGTCAATAACTTCACTCAAATGCACGAGAAAATAACACGCTTGAAATAGCAAAAGAACCAAATACTCAAAAGTGGCAGTATTCGCGGTCAGTGTACTGTTAAACTCTGCAGCAACTTCTCTGCTATTACGAGCAACAACACCAAACAATCTGATAATTTCGATTGTTTCTCTTAAAGTCGATGGCATTTTCATTCTGTGATCACTGACTAGAACTTAACGCAACATTTAACACTAGTGTCAAATTATTACTTTCCATAGCACACTAATTATCAAATTAAAAAATAAACATTTGTCCTGAAACTCGGTATGTGGGGTTAAAATAATATTCTAAACAACTTTTTCTAATAACTTTTTTCGATATCTCTGACGCGAAGCAAAATATCGATACTTGACCCTGTTTGCGAATTCGTAGTAGGCTAAGTTTAAAGTTCAGATTTCAGTTGGGTATCTTAAAAATTGTGACCCATCAACCTGTTTGACTGTGCAAAAGTTCAAATATGTATTCCTTCAAATAGCGGAAATATGGGGGTGTCTTCATCTCAAATGCGATACACTGTACATAAGGGATCCATTTTTTCAACAAACGAATAACTATTACTTGGCATTAAAAGTATCCACAATTTTTTATCGATCAAACGAAACAAAAAAAAACTTTGTTATAAATACAGTGGCGAGCAAAAGGACTCGTAAATTTCATTAAGATTTTATTTCAATAATAACCAAACGTGCTTGAAAGTCAATTAATTGTATAAATTGTTTATATTTGAACTATTTTCGAACTCATATTCGCGTGTTAATGTTAAGTGTTAATGACTAATGCTGTAAATATATGGTGCGAATGGGTAAAAAAGGATCAGATTATGTACAGAAAAAAAAACTGCTAATATTGTAAAAAAGTGTAATAATTGTCACTTTCGTAATGGGAAATCAAAAAAATTACTATATAAATTGCGATGTAGGATTAAAAAATCATTTGTGACTACAGTGAATTGATCCGAGCCCTCCTGATGAAAGGTACAGGTTCCGAAACCGCCTTTTTAATGCCTGCCTTTCGGCTGCGGCTTTTTTTATTCGGCGATTACTTTCTTCATGGAGTTGCACAACTCTGTATGTCTCCTCAAGCCATTTGGGTCAGTCGTTTGCCGTCTCTTCCCATTCAGAGTTCTTTAGAGGCGATTTTATGGAGTCTTTGCATCTTCTTTTTGGACCTCCCAGATTTCTTTTTTTATTCTTTAATTCGTCATAGAGGATCTGCTTCGACATCCTTTGGCAATGACCTAACTATCTCACCTGAGCTTTTATGATCTGGGATCATGTGCTGAAACTGTTGTCTCTTTCAAATACCTCCACATTGGGTTGATAGTCTTGCCATTTTATTCTCAAGATTTTCCGAAGGCTGACTTGCCGAAATCTCATGAGTTTTATGTGCTTCTGATACAGGACTCAAGATTCCACTCCATACAGAAGAGTGGTAATTGTAAACACTGCTTTTACTTCCCTTCTTATTAGAGGCCCAAAATTGGCACCAATCCTCTTTATTCTCTATATTACTGCGTCTAGCATGTTGACAGAACAGTAAATTTGACTTCGCAAATACAGAAAAAATGTTGCTTCTAATGTTTGTATACAATTAACTGTTTTTAATATGGGTCCACCTTTTATAGTAATTAAGGTACTGAATAAAGTGAAGGGGGGCACAGTTCAATTTTTTTTTTAACAATTGCTTCTAGGTAATGTTTACTACAGTAATGGTACTAAATCGTTTCAAAACAGATTAACATTTGCATGACGTTAGCGTTAAACCTTAACTCTCAAATAGAGACCTTAAACACCTTGTCGCTCGAAAAACACTCGGTCTGACAAAGAAAACGCAAAATTTCTGGGAATTTTCTGGCAATTTGCAATTGTATGCAATGCAGTGTATTTGCAATGTATTTACACCAACGATGTTTCAACTTTTTAATGCTCTTAGTACAACGCGATTTGTCTAGCTCCGCAAAATAAATGGTTGTGTCGGATTAAACCTCATTATTTTGAGGTGAATGTTCATCCAAAACATTTCATCAGATTCGTGGCCAAAGAGCACTTTCCTTTTGGTCCGATGTGGTTCAGTAATGAAGCGGGTGATGATTCTGTTTTTTGACGGGTAATCTCTGCATACATTAGCGCATGCATTCTAGCGCGGGGTAAGAGGCATACCTCCTTTTTATCAACGTGTTTGCGTCATTGGACATTCTGGCGAGTTTAGTAAAGACGCTTTTTTAAAACATTTTATTTTGTAATATATGTATTTACTGTTAACTGTATAATTTCAGTTTCATGAATACATCTGACATTGTTATGTTAGCCGGTACGAGTGCTGATGTGATGGTGTTGATAAGACCACGGAAAAAAAGGGGAAAATACAGAAAATCTGTATGGACAAAGGAATATTTAGAATAATTACAATTTACTACAGGAAAATATATACTATAAAAAATATTCCACACTCAATTACAATTTGCAATTTACAATTTTATTACTAAATTTACAATTTTATTACTCAATTTACAATTTTATTACTCAATTTACAATTGTCTTACTTTCAAAATTATATATTTATTTTTTGTTATTAAATATATGATTTAATATATTTATTAAATTTAATAAAATTAAACGACTTTACTTTAAATTAAATGTTTAAACTATTGCAAAAACTTGCAGATTAATTAAGAAGTTGAAAGCCAAAGCGCAAAATACTCAATATGGATGGGAGTCGGTGCGGTGCCTCTGCGTCCCTTCGTGCATAATGACTTTTCACGTGCGTCCTTGCATGCCTCTCGTTCAACATCGGGTGCGTCTAACCTTTCAACAGATATATGCGTCTTGACGACCAAAAGTTAAACAAATGTGGACTACCATATGAGCACCAAGAGAATCCTAGAAAATCGTAGCTACGTCTTTTCCTGTCTTTCACCCGCTTCCACCCACTGTTTGAACTGCTCTTTCGCCTCTAGGCAAATAAATGTAAATCTATAACATTTAGATAAAAAAAAACGTCTAAGCTTAGCTAAAAGAAGTATCGCGATCATTCTCCATATTTGCCTGATTTAGCTCTGTGCTATTTCTGAAAACTTTCGTTGAACGGAAAGCGTTTCACTACGATTTCTGGAATTTTCAACATATCCGATACTTTTCTACTCTTCAATCTTCAAAATGATTTTATTTGAATTATAATTTGAACGTCAACATCATTCATCATCGGGAGTTTAGTCATTTTTTAATCAGTTCGGTATGTGAATGTGCTTGTCGATATCAACTCGTGTGTGGTATCCATTCTTCTTTCCTCAATCAATATTTCAACCTAACTACTGATAATATAACGCCGTTTTGTGTGATAATTTGTGCCCTAAGTCTAATTTATTTCATCATCATAGGTAGGAACAAGGAAGGGCACGATTTACAAATCTACTGTGAGTTATCGCCGATAGATGGCACCAGGCAGTGCGCCTCACCATGCCCTTACACACAGGACGAATATAGGCTTACGATTTGTTGGTTTCTTTAGTTGGCATCGGTTAACGAGATAAGCCTGACTGATGAAGGTTACGGTGGTGGAAGAATGAACGATCGAGCATCAAACGTTAAATTTTAACATATTACAAAACAAAAAAGTACCGTGCCTTTTAATTTTTAATATGGACATAAGAAAACATTGTAACTGGTACAACACTTTACAAGGATTCTGTAGATACCTAAATATTACATCGTCGCACAATCGATGATGAATTTATCATTGAAGGAAGTGTATTAACAACTCTTTTTTTTTATGGAAAAAGAAACAACGAGCCTTGATTGATGGTATTTTGTGTAATGCTCGTAACGATAGTAACTTTTTTTTTGTTCGGTTTATGAACGGTTCTATTATTACCGGAACTAAATAGTACTTCGATGGATTTTTTTTTCAATGTGAGGCTTTGTTAGGCGCGGTAAAATTATAATGTACCACAATAACAAACGTTTAGTCGACCACAGAATATTGTAAGGTTATTGTTTGTGTAACTGTTGTTAAATGCTACGACAGTTTCTTTAATGTCATCGCCATTATTTGACACATTGACCATTATTGACAATGCTTAGAAGAAATTGATTTAAGGTTTCGAGAGTTATTTTTGTGGTATGTGGCTTTACGTTGTCCTGAAACAAAATGCTGGTATAAGACCTTGTTTCCTCCAAAGCATTACTAACGCGCATCAGTTGCTACTGATGCCGTCTGATCAGATTGGAGCGTCTTGTGAGACACTACGTCCAGCTGATCCCACCATATACACCGCAACATCCTTTTGGTGTAGATATTTGATTTTGCGATACTGATTGATGGCTCACCTGGATTATCCCATGATATTGTAGAGGATTCACTTTTCATCACAGGTCACCATCTTATGCAGGAATTGAGAGGCAATAATACAAGAAGAGCAGTTGTGAGTTTATAAGGGATTTTTCTTTTGATCCCAAGAATGTTCCTTTTGACTTTTTCCTGGCTTGTGTAAATGTTTAGAAATGGCTTATGATGTTACGCGGAGTACTTGTCCGAACCCTAACAGTGTAAGACAAAGATTTTCTTACAGTTCTTCGTCATCACTTTTTTTCTATCCCGGACGTTCTGCATCATTTAGTTCTAAATTACCAGTTTGAGACTTAGTACGAAAGACAGTACGAAACTACTAAAAAGCATTGCCTTAATGCATTCACTGTTCTCAGTGCTTTAATAAGCAATATTCAATTGTGAGTTGACATACCATCGTGAGAATCTCAGACGTGGCTTGCTTGCTCGAATTGTCCAAAAATATCTTATACATTTTGTCAAAAAAGTACCGGGAATTGATTATTGGAAAAGCCCGCTTAAAGGCATTGTCAAAATTCCTTTTATCGCTAAGTTGGCATAACTGTTCCCTATACTGACGCGGAGTTTGAACGTCATCTGTCGTTTAGTTTGTTTACAGTGCTCGATTTTGTTAGTACATCTCAAGTGTGTTTTGCGATTTTTACAATGGATAAAAATATCGAACAAAGAATTTGTCTTAAATTTTGCATTGCAAATGGAGTTTCGTGTGCGAAGTGGCTGAAAATGTTGCAGAAGGTTTATGGTGAATCGAATTTATCAAAAATACCTGCATGTGAGTGGTACATTGCATTCGAAAGCAGTCGAGATGTAGAAGATTTACCTCGCTCTGGTCGGCATTGAACGTCTTCAACCGAAGTTAACATCGCTAAAGTGAAGGAAATGGTGACTGAAAATCATCATTTAAGTTATAACCGCTGATCTTTCAGTGTCTCACGAATCAATTCGTACCATTTTAAGAGATTGTTTTGGGCATGAAACGCGTTGACGCTTGACTAGTGTCGAAAGACTTTCATTTTCTTCAGAAACTCAATGGCGTAAACGTCTCTGAAGACATGCTAGACCCCACATTCATAAAACCCATTGAATTGGTGATGAGACATGGGTATACGAGTTTGACATGCAAACCAGTTAACAACTTCCGGAATGGCGCCTTCCAATCGAGCCGAAACCGAAAAAACCACGTCATAGTCGATCAAAAGTTAAGATGATGTTTCCTTTGATTATCGCGGTGTTATGCACTCGGAATTCTTGCCAGAAGATCAGACGGTAAATAAAGAATATTATCTGAGCGTTATGCGGCGTTGGAGAGAGCAAATTCGTCGAAAAAGGCCAGTTTTGTGGAAAGAAAACTCTTGGATATTGCATAACGACAACGCACCATCTCACAAGGCTATCATTGTGAACGAATTTCTGGCCAAAAACTCAACAAACACCATCGAACAATCACCGTATTCCCCTGATATGGCTCCGGTCGACTTCTTTCTCTTTCCAAAACTCAAATTACCGCTTCGAGGCACCCGTTTTCAGCCGACAGAAGATATAAAAGAGGATTCGCGGTGAAAACTGAAGTCGATTCCGGAAAATGCGTTTAAAAATGTTTTGACAATTGGATTATTCGTTGGCATAAGTGTATTATTTCAGAAGGGGCTATTATTTCAGAAGGCGATACAATATATTTGGATAAGTAATAAACATTTTGTGTTTTATTCACCAATTCCCGATACTTTTTTGATATAATGTTAACAGATAGGCTGTTAAATATACGTGAGAGGTGAAGCCATTTATTTGGAAGGCACCAAAGTGATTGAATGAGGCAAAAAATTTATAATTTTGTACTTATTTTTATAAAGTAATACATTTCTTAGCGATACTAGCTGTTCCATATAAAGGATGTCCCAAAATTTAAGCAAGATTTGAATTAAATATTGCAACATAAAGTACTTAAGGATTGTGTATGGAATAGCACATCGGGCAAATGACCTCTACGGCTTTGCTGGCTCATAGGACTCTTTTGTCGAAATTTTCCATGATCATTTTGCATAAATATGGCTGGATTTCGTTGATGCAGCATTGAATGTCCTCCTTCAATGCACATGTGGATGCGGGCTGGTTGGCATAGACATTTGACTTCAAATAACCCCATAGAAAGAAATCCATTGGCGTTAAATCACACGATCTAGGGGGCCAATTCTGATCACCGAAACGAGAGTGTACACGACCAGGAAATGTCTCATGCAATAATTGGATTGTTTCACGGGCTGTATGGCATGTCGCACAGTCTTGTTGAAACCACATGTCGTCCACATCAATATCATCCAAATTAGGCAGAAGGAACTCGGTTATCATGTCTCTATATGGTAAACTCGGTTATCATGTCTCTATATGGTAAACTCGGTTATCATGTCGCTATATCGAGCACCAGTAATAGTAACTGCTTGACCAGCCCCATTTTCGAAAAAGTATGGTCCAATGACGCATCCAATCCAAAATCCGCACCAAACAGTGACACGTTGTGGGCGCATTGGTTTTTCGACAATCACATGTGGGTTCTTTGAACCCCAAATGCGGCAATGTTGACGATTAACGAAGCTGTCAAGGTGAAAATGAGCTTCATCACTTAGGGTGATTTCTCATCACTTAGGGTGAAAATCTCTTCGCTGTGCATGGTCATTAGGCTGCAGTTCTTGAAATGTACAGTTCTCGTCCATGACGCCAAATCGATGTTCCTGCACATCCACCGACACTCTCACGCACTGCTTCAATATTATCATTTGAACGGCCAGTGTATTTAGCGTCGCCAGTTGATCCAGTCTCCCTGAATTTTTTAATAACTCTCTTCAGAGTTGACGGAGTTAAATCAATATTCCGACCATATTTTGTAGGAAATTTGCGACCCTTTATAAGAAACTATTCAAATCGTTTTAGTGTAATGAATCGGTCTGCAGTTCTTGTTGCCTTTCTCATAATTATTGGTTAGTTTTCCCTTTTTCAACTATTTTCCTTCATCTCCTCCTATCTGCGATCTCTTCTCTCCATCCCTCTGCATTTAGTGTACTTATATTTTCTTCCACCTGTTACTTCAATCTGACTGAGTCGTACTACTTGTCTATTCTGGGCTGGTTTCATTGTTGTTATCTCTCTTAGTGGTGTATTCTTTCTTTTCTTTCCTCATTATGTGATCGTACCATCTTGTTATCCAAATAGCTTATCGATCTCAAAGTTCATCAGGGTTCTGAGCTCATTGTTTCCCACTTTCTTTGCTTCCGTTGTTATTCTTATGATTTTACTTTTAAACATATTTAGTTTGTCTTCTTATTTTACTGTATTCTAGTTTCTGCGGCGTATGTTACTATTTTATTATTGTTTTGTATGTTGTTATTTTATTCCTTATGCTCAATCTCTTATCTTTTAGTAATTTTTTGTTGCTATGGAATTATCTATATCATTTCTGTATCTTTTCGTTTATGTGAAATCCCTCATTTTTTTCTATCGACTCCCAAAAATTTAAAATTTCACTTCTTGGAATTTATAGCTTCCATACTGTAATTTTCTCAATTTTGTGTCATTTGCAGCATCTTTTTTTTCTTAGACTCACAATCTATTACGCCCAGTACTTCTCTCTGCTGCCAATGGCAATGGCAGTGTGTACTTAATATGTTTCTAATAAGCAAAACTTTCTCAAATTTTCTGCCAAGGTCATTTTTTTATTATCGAACTTTTCATCAATATAATTTTCGAACTTTACCGATTTTTACACATACATTTTTCGAGTACCACAACTTTAGAAATGAAATAATTGTTCTGTCTATCTAGGATTACACCATCCTCTCTTCTGACTGCATCAATATTTTTATCCACGAAGAATGTTTGGCCGCTCACGCGAGTTCAACGGACTTGGATGTTCTACCTCGGGCAAGGTCTTCTAACGAACCTTGACATCTGTTTATTCGCCAAAGTAACGGCTGAGAAAATCGTTTTTGTTTAGGCTTTTTTTGGTGAAGTTATTACCCTCAAGATGATCTCTGTTGGTATTGTTTATGTTTTTCGGCTCAACCTGTTATTATAGTACCTTCATTAATATTATTAGCATGATGTTTGTTGTTATTCTTATACATATTTGTTGTTATTGCATATTTTAGCTCTGGACTGAATTATACGAAAGTTGCTCGAAAAAATTACATTTAAATTACTGCGTATTGTGAAATATAAATCTGCATGTTATAGAAAATATTACACATCACTCAGTAAGTTCCTATGATGACATATAGATGGCGCCACATTAACCAATACACATGATTTTTAGGAAGTACTGTCCTTGATATAGTCAAGTAATGATACGTGTCAAAATTTCATGACAATCTGAGGTTTAGTTCACAAGTTACAGTGGTTTTAGTGACGCTACTCTAGCAATTTTGAAAACAGTGGAAATATCTGAGTCGTATGTTCATAAACCATTGCTTTTTAATATGAAAAAATACCGTTCAAGCAAACAATGGCTTGACAAGTTTTATTCGGACTCTGCTCCATCGAGACGAATGGTAGAGAAGTGGTTTGCTGATTTTAAACGCGGCCGTAGAAATACCGATGACGCTGAACGCTCTGGTCGACCAAATTTGGCAGTTATTCCAGAAGACATAAAAAGAGTCCACAAAATAATTTTGGCCGATCGTAGATTTACGTAAAGTTACGCGAGATAGCGGACACTTTAAAGATATCAGAAGGCAGTGTATTCGTTATTTGTCCATGAGAAAGCTCTATTCGAAGTGGATACCGCATTTGCTCACAGTCGATCAAAAACAGCAACGCGTCGACGATTCAGTGCACTGTTTGGAGCTGCTTCAGGACAACAACAAGGAATTTTTCATGCGGTATACGACAGTGGTGAAACATGGATCCATCACTACACTCCACAGTCAAATCGGTAGTCAGCTGAATGGACAGCAACCGGTGAAAGTCGAAAGCGAACAGAAACGTAAATGTTAGCTGGTATGGTTTTGCCATCCGCATTTTGGGATCCGCAAGGTATTTTATTCATTGATTACCTTGACAAAGGAAGAACCATCAATAGCGCATATTATATGGCATTATTGGTGCATTTGAAGGAAGAAATTGCTAAAAACGGCCCCAAATTAAGAAGAAAAAGTGCTCTTTCATCAGGATAATCCACAGTGTCACAAGTCGCTCGCAGCAATGGCAAAATTGCTTGAATTGCGCTTTGAATTACTTCCCCTAACCACCGTATTCTCCGGATCTGGCTCCCAGCTACTCTACTACCTGTTTGCAGACCTAAAAGGAAAGCTCCAGGGAACGAGATTTGACTCCAATGAAGAACTGATTGCCGAAACTATTTTGACGCCAAAGATAAATCGTTCTACAAAAAAGGCATCGAAGCGTCATCAATCATCACTCTTGAAGGAGACTATATAGATGAATAACTTTAAATTTTGCCTAAAAGATGTTGCTTTATTAGTCATTTTAGGATCTTATTGAGTGATGTATTATGGGTGATAGAAAAATTGTGTTTAGAGATTTGTTTTCAGCGTATCAAATTAAACCATAAACACCCATAACTCCATGTTACAGAATACTGTATCAGTTTAATCGATGACCGAAAGATGATAAGTTTTAATTTTTAACTTCACCTATTTATGAATGTCTCCTCGTACATATGAGATGTAGTAGAGTTATCAAAGATGTACTGCGAGCTGGAACATCAAAGTAAAATCACTTTATAAGTTAGACTTATGCATAAAGACTCGACGCATGACTAGAAAATTGATTTATCGAAATCGACAATTCATAAATATTTAAAACGGTTTGTTTTCGTTCCAAAATTTGATATAACATCTGGAACTTGTTATTGAAACTTGATGAAAGCGATCCATTTTTGAAGCGAATCAAAACTGGCGGTGAAAAATGGATTATTTACAACTATGATGTACACAAACGTAGTGAATTAGCTCAAAACATGTTATGAACTGATATTCATAAAAAATGCATCATGTGATATAATTGGTAATATCAGGTGTGATTAATAATTCTTAATTTTTTCTTTAAAAAAAGTTTAATTTGGGAGAAAGGTAAAAAATGGTTTATTCAAAATATGCGCCATCACCAGCTGCACATGTTTCCCATCTCTGTCGCAATTCGTGTATGCCCTCCCAGAAAAACCAATGGCCAATTTTCGATATCTCCGTAATTGGGGTTTTGAATAAAAAATAATTATAGATTTTTTACTTTATTTTAAAACTTTATTAATATTGATAATCTATGCGAAAAACTTTTTAAAAATTTGTTACTATTAATTGTGAATGAATTAAAATTTATAAAATTAAAATAAAATCACTTCACTGCTGATTGGCTGCCATGTTTGTGACGTCATAATAGTAAAGTGTTTTAACATCATAAAGGCTAATTCTGATAATATACCTGCTGTGAATATATGTATGGTCACAGATTTTCTCAAAAATGACATTCGGTTCAAGTCAACTGAAGTTCGAGGTGCTAAAGCATCAATGTGAGAAAAAAAAACAATAATGTAAATGTAAATAAGAAATAAAATATTTCTATTAAATATATTTAAACTATTTGTAGGGTGTCACGAGAGGGTTACTGTGACAAGGCTATAGATTTTCTTCAACTTAACCGCAAAAATGGTATTTGCGCGGTAAAAGGACGTGTATGTCGAGAACATAAAGTAACTAACTTTAAGGCGTGACCAGCTAGAGGTTTCCCAAACAAGAGAAGGCACCTAAACCATATTTTTTTGAGTAGAAAACTTGTATAGTCGAAGTGTGAGACTCTTCTGTTAAGGTCTACCTACTATGTACCACAACATATCCTGGAACCACTGTCAGCCTACCGTCAGTCTTCAATGCCTATAATAAATTTCTAACCTATATTTAAACATACCCTATCAAATGAATATTTTCAATCAATAGATGAAATGTACCAAAATCCTGAAAAACACTAAATATTTTAACTGTTCTGTTTTATTTAGAATAGAAATATACTGTGTTCTTTACTTTTTGTTTTGGATAGTAAGTTTGCTTTTCTATTTCTCTTTTTTTTGCAAACTCCTTCAGACGTTTGTTTTGATTCCATGGAATCAACTTTGCTTTGCTTTGCCAGTCCTTAATTTAACTAGTTGATGTTCATCCAACTGATCACACAAGGCTATAGATTTTCTTCAACTTAACCGCAAAAATGGTATTTGCGCGGTAAAAGGATGTGTATGTCGAGAACATAAAGTAACTAACTTTAAGGCGTGACCAGCTAGAGGTTTCCCAAACAAGAGAAGGCACCTAAACCATATTTTTTTGAGTGGAAAACTTGTATAGTCGAAGTGTGAGACTCTTCTGTTAAGGTCTACCTACTATGTACCACAACATATCCTGGAACCACTGTCAGCCTACCGTCAGTCTTCAGTGCCTATAATAAATTTCTAACCTATATTTAAACATACCCTATCAAATGAATATGTTCAATCAATAGATGAAATGTACCAAAATCCTGAAAAACACTAAATATTTTAACTGTTCTGTTTTATTTAGAATAGAAATATACTGTGTTATACTTTGCTTTGCTTTGCCCGACCTTAATTTAACTAGTTGATGTTCATCCAACTGATCACACAAATTTCTGGATTCCTCGACCATCTACAAATTAGATTATCCTGTAAAACTTTCATAACTATAATACTTTTCACATACAATTACCTTCCAAATTGGTCGTCGAATTTTGTTCTTGTCTATTCACGCTTTCTTGAATATTATTATTCGTATCCTATAAAATAGACGATCCTGTAGGGCTTTCTCATTGTTATTCTCGGTTGTGTTGCTACATATAGATTTTTTGCGAACACGCAGGAATATTTCCTTTTATAAATTTGGCAATTTAATTTGTTTGTCCTATATGAATTAAATAATATACATAATAGTTATAAATATGAATGCAAAAAATAAAAGGAACCCTAATCTAATTTCAATATTTAAACTTAATTATATTAAAAATTAATAAACCTACCTTTGAACCTCCATTTCTTATGTATAGATATATGAATATAACGTCGAAAACAGCACCGAAAACCTAAATACTAATTAAAAGCAAGTACATTTTCAAATCGCTAGCAAACCAACAAATGCAGTCAAAGATATAGGTTATATAAATTGTTTTATTTGCCCGAGACTCCGATTCTTGTCGGAAAGAGCGCGAAAGAAAAATTCGCTGTAACTTCCGAATTGTTCCGAGACGACTCGATATTGGTGATATTGGCCTTCGTTACTATTGTGAGGTCACATACGTTGGAGTTTTTTCCTTGAACTGTCGGTGCGTCATCGGTACTAGGTTTAAAAATTTATTTTGAATTTGATATAACTTTTTAATTATAAGGAAAAACATAAAAATAAAAATAGTTTTGTTATAGAGCTTATAAACAATCTTTCCATTTATGACAAAAAAAATTGTTGAAAAGCCCAATTGTTGAAGAGTTTTATGGAAAGTGCGTGAAAGTTTAATGAGTACGGCGGGTGGAGCAAGAGTTCCCAGCCAAGTGCAGAAATGGTGTGATGACAGCTTTCATTGTGTGTGATGGGGCATTGTCGTACTGCAAAATTCCTTTTTCGTGTCTGATCTCATCAAATGCACAGCATTGTCTTCTTCTGGGTCAACCCATGACTTTTTGCGTTTAGGATTCTCGAAATATATCCATTTTTGCTCTACAGTCACGATCCGTTGCAAAAAATCTTTATTTCGCGTCGAGATAACAAAACTTCGCTTTTTCATCTGTCTGCCGTCCAACTGATGTGGTTGAACCAAATTTCCAGCCTTCTGGATCTTTCCCATGACATGCAGACGATCAGAAATGGTTTAACGTTTAACTACCATTTGTCGTTGAGTTTCAAATCGCCTTCTTCCAACAATGTTTGCAATTCAATTCTTTCAAGTCGAATCACCACTTTTGAATCGTCTAAACTAACGCCCAGAAGCATCTTGCATTGGGACATTGTCACCGTAAATGTCCACAAGTATACGACGGCTTTCACTCGCTTTTTTTTCTTTTGATTGGCTAACAAAAGCAGTAGGAAAGCAAAGCAAATGTTTTTTATTTGGCCGAAACTCGACATGTTTACCACACGAACAAGTATGACGCTAACCGGAAATTTGAAAGGTACTGTCGTAGCAATAAAATGATATAAGAGATTAGACTGTCAATCGACCCTTGTTTCCAACGCCATCTCTTAACAAAATTTTGAATTATCAACTGCCATACAATTCATAATAAAACCTTATTATTATTTTCTCATACGGGGGGTTGGAGGGAGGTAAGGAGAGACCCCCTTCTGCCCGGAGAACGGGGTCTAGTAACAGAAAGTTTGGAAATCACTGGACTAAATGTATTGTAGTATACGGTTGAAAAATCTTGTTTTTTTTTGTCAGAAAGAACATTTCAAACGATTCTCGTACAACTTTCTAAACAATGTAATTTGCCTTAGCAAATTGAAAAAATTAATAAAAACATTATGGAATAAATTCGATAATTCTGAAAAAGAACGTGTAAAAAATAATCCGCATACATAGTGAATCGCAAATATTGGGTCAAAAGCGTGCTCGGTTCAATTTCTGGATCACTTAACACCGTTCGATGGCTGTTTTTATTCCAGACATTCTAAGCGGACGATAAAAACTGTAATAAACAGTCGGGCGGTCGTAGTTGTCGGAAAATAAAAATAGCTTAATGGGCTTCCATGATTTGAATTTGTTTTTTTTTCGTTCGTTCTGACTCCGAGTAACTTTTACTGTTTGGTGTACAAATAATTTTTGCTGTTTTTTTGCTGTAAATTAACCATCAACATATACCTAGTTCGAATGTATCTCTATCTACATTTGTGAAATTAGTGTGGTTGTGACTGACTGAATCTGAGCAGTATGATGGTGTGATTGCGCATTTAAATCTGTCTAGGTGGTTGGTTCTCTGTATACTGTATGTTGTAGTTTTCCACTCGTTTTTTGAGGAGGTTGTGGAGGAGGAGGTCCAGAAAAGGCAGGTTCCTATCTTCATTTCTAATGTGAATTCAGTCTTCAGGTGTATGTTGTTTGTTTTACATATATTAAATATATATATATATATATATATATATATATATATATATATATATATATATATATATATATATATATATATATATATATAGGGTATCAGGAAGTATCGTCGAAATATTTTGGGAGGTAACTCTAGGGATTAAAACATAAAAAATGTTCCTATATACCTACCCCAAAAATTGCTTGTTAAAGGGGAAATTTTTGCAGTTTAAAAATTAAAAATCTAGACATTATTGCATAAATGGTCCAGTTTTACGAAACGTCAAATACAAAGATTAACAGTGACAGCCGTCTACTTAATTATTCAGATGCATTTCGATATCCATGTAATCATGCATCGATTTAGAAAAGGTTTTCTGGAAAACGTTCTATCCTAACGAGATGAAATAAGAGGACTGTTTATCAAAAATCTTGCGATTCAATAATTTTATTTAAAAAATTAAAACATATTACACACAAAAAAGTTATAGCAGCATTTACCAAGGAGACGCCCCTGACCAAAATATTCAATTATTAACACAAAAAACAGTTTTCTAAAAACCATTCTTCATCCAGTTTCCAAAATATTGAGAAAAAACCATCTTCAGGGTTCCCTTTTTAAGAGGCTCTAGCCCCTCTAAGATGCAATTTTTGGGGTATGTTTATAGCAACTATAAATACGCGCGCGCGCTCACACTCACACTCACACACACACACACACACACACACACACACACACACACACACACACACACACACACACACACACACACACACACACACACACACACACACACACACACACGCACCCACGCACACGCACCCACGCACACGCACCCACACACACACACGCGCGCGCACCCACACACAGGCACGCGCACGCACGCACGCACCCACACGCACCCACACGCACACACACGCACACACACGCGCGCACACGCGCGCACACGCGCGCACACACACACACACACACACACACACACACACACACACACACACACACACACACACACACACACACACACACACAACGTCGTCTTGAGTACATCTGCTCCTGTGCATGTTTTCGATTTTTACAATTTAAAAATGGAATTGCGTTTGCAACGAGTTTGTATTCAATTTTGCGTTAAAAACGGATTCAATCGTGCGAGGAGCTTGGAAATATTGGAAAAGTGTTTCTGCAACGATACTCTGAAGAAAACAGTCATTCATCAGTAGCACGAACGCTTCAGAAGTGGTGGTGATTTTGTCGATGATGACGAACGCCGTCGACATCGAAAACATCGATGAAATAAAAGAAATATTGATCAATAACGGCAAATTAACCATCAGAGAACTAACAGAGAACTTGAACATTGCTTATGGATCCGTTCAAGGCTTTTTAGTTATGATTTGTATCTCCGCCGTGTTGCAGCAACATTGGTGCCGAAAGACCTGAATTTCATGCAAAACAGGGACCTCGTTGACATCGCAATTTCCAAGGCTGAATCCGACACAACATTTATCAAACGCATTTTTACTGGAGGCGATACATGGGTTTATGAGTACGACACGCAATACAGTCATCAGGCGAATGGAGTGCACCCCATGAACCAAGATCAAAAAAACCACATTGTTTTAAACGAAAAGGAAGGCGATGCTCTCGGTTTTCATGGACTACAACGGTATTATGCATCATGAATTCCTTCTGGAAGGTCAAACGGCCAACAAGGAGTATTATATGGGCGTTATGAGACATTGCGTGAGACAAATCGCCAAAAAAGAACGGATTTGTGGGCAACCAACTCGTGGATTTTGCACCATGATAAGGCACCGTCGCACAATGCCATCGTTATCCGCGACTTTTTGACCAAGAACGGAACGAATACCAACCAACAGCCACCTAATTCACATGATTTGGCTCCCTGCGACTTTTTTTGTTCAATCGAGTCAAAAGACCACTACGGGGAACGCGCTTTAACAGACGAGAGGAGGCACATACCCAACACCGATTATAAAAAATGTTTGAAGGATTGGATCATGCGCTGGCATTAGTGCGGTACAGTCCATGGGGAGTACTTTGAAGTTGACAATATCAATTTTGATGAATAAACTTGTATTTCGTATTTACTGAATAAATTCCGGGAACTTTTTGATCAATGTGGTATACGATGACGGCCAGAGATATAGAGCTGTTACCTTAAAAGACGATGTTTGGTCAATAAAGTTGTAATATCATACGTAATTAGTATAATAACTGCATAAACCTACCGACTGGCGAGTGCCCAACGTAGAACACTTCTCAGAAGTCATCCGGCTTTACACAGCCTTTAACTGACATAACTGACGGGAAATTCGTTTTCGGATTTTACTCTCTTACCTAGAAACAATCACAGACAGGTAGGAAAGTAAATACAGACAGAAGAAAGAAAGAAAAACAACCATCCGAGCGCTGGAATCGAACCAACTACCGCCCCAATGCCGTTTCGGCGGCGGCGATCGGCGGGAAAAAAACATAATATCAAACTTAGTTTTAAGAAACAATATTTCTAATGGTATAGTTTCCCATTCTTTTTTAATCACCTCTCAAAGTTTAAGCTTGTTTTTCGTTTTATGTTTACCCATGGCATTCTTGAAGCAAGTTGACAGGTTCTCAATGGGATTGTGAGGTCCGGCGATTGGGAAAGCCACAGTAGAAAATCCACTTTATTGTCACTAAGAAATGCCGGCCGCTGTGGTTTGGTAGGTTAGTCCACTGCCTGGCAATCCAAAGGTAGCTGGTTCGATTCCAGCGCTCGGATGGGTGTTTTTCTTTAAGTTTTCTGTCCGTCTTACTGCCTACCCTACACACACGCATACTTATATACACTCACATTTGCACACACACCCACACATCCACACCTAAATGTCTGTGATTGTTTCTAGACAAGAGTGTAAAATCAGACAACGAATTACTCTTCAGTCACGCCAGATAAAAGCTGGGTAAGACCGGATGCCTTCTGAGAAGTGTTCTACGTTGGTTACTCTCCAGTCAGTAAGCTTCCTGATAGACTTATGGGTAGACACATAACAAAGGGTTTGTTGCCTGAGGGGGTACCCACGTTAAGCTGTAGGTTCCGTCGCTAAATAGCCTAAGATGCTGATGCGCCTCTAACCGTAAACTTTTTCTCTTTCCTTTCACTAAGAAATTGTTTCATTTTCCTAGAAGTATGTTTCGGATCAGTATCCTGTTGATATTTCTATACCAGCGGCATAGTTTCTTCTGCTAGAGGCAGCGTGACTCCTTGAAGAATATGGATGCCTTCATTTTGGTTCATGTTTTTTTTTGAATCCAGTAAATTGGTTCTTCACCGTACACACACAGCTTTATATTGCCACCTTTATGTTTTACAGTTTTAATAGTATGTTTTGGTAATAATTCTTTGTTGGGTGGTTTTCTAACATATCGCCTACCATCAGAACATATTAAATTTAGTTTGGTTTCATCCCTCCATAAAATATTGCACCATTTCTTGATTATCTGTTCACCATCCCAATTTAACTGATCTTGGACAAACTTTAAACGTTGTTTTACATTCTTGGCGGATAACAAAGAGGCTTTTCTGGCTGGTCTACCGTGTAAGTTACTTGCCTGAAGCCTTCTT